>CP050237.2:13181428-13443928 GCA_012066045.3 Morus alba
AAAATTATAAACTATAATTTTAAATTCATAAACACCTCCACAATGTAATGGTCAGGATTCATTCAATTCAAATATTAGTAGTGGCACTCTTTGCAATATGCGAACCACCGAAAGGGCAACACGGACAACGCAGAATTGCAAATCCCAAAAAAAAAAAAAAAAAAAAAAAAAATCCCCAATTAAAAAGGCCTAATCCAAGTATCCAACTGAAATGGATTATACACACGTGTGGGATTAGCTCTACGACGCTGTTTTGCCGGAGCACTCCGCCCAGCCTTCCGCCAGATCATGGCGACGAGATTTTCGGACCCTCAATTCTCGATCGAGCTTAAATCCGACGGTCAGGATCAGCCTAGCTGGCACTCTAGAAACGTCCTCGAGCCGTTTAAGGCAGTGTAACGCACGCGCCGACTTGTCCACGCAGGATCTCATGCCCCACCAGAACGACGCCGCTAGAGACACTCTAAAGGGCAAAACGCTGGACCTCCCCACACAGAGGCTCAGCGCGTGGGAGGCCAACGACACGACTGCGGAATTACCGTTTAGCCCCAGCTCCCTGCACCAGTTCCCGAAAATGCCCTCCGCCTTCGCGTCCACGCTCATCGGACCCCGAGGTCTGATCTGGTCATTCACTTTCTTGATCATCTTCTTCTTCTTGTTCTTCTTCTTCTTCTTCTTCTTCTTCTTCAGACTCTGGCTCATCTTCTTCGACATAACTTCACCGGAGAATATCGCTGGCTGACTCGATTCGTCGCCGGAGAGCTCCGTCACGGAGCTCGACGAGCCGATCCTCACGATCTTCGGCTGATCTACGAACTGAAGCGTCTTCAATCCGTTGCTCGAGACGCAAGCAGAGGAAAGAGAGGACGAGGACGACAGCGAATCCGCCTGATCCTCGCCGGAACACTCATCCGGCGAGCAACTCCGGCAGATCGGGAACCGTGGATTATGCCGGAGACCTTCACCGGAGATGAAGCCTCCGGTGAATCCTTTGCAATTGGAGCAGAGAGGTTCCCGGACGTGGCGAGCGACGAGGAAGTTCGCCTTGTGAACGTCGGCGTCGCAGGTCCAGCATAGGAAGGCGTGGTCCGAGTCGCAGTAGAGCGAGGCATCCTTACTACAGAGCTCGCAAATCATTCCTTTCATTTCTTCTTCTGTGAGAGGAAAAGAAGAGAGATTTTGTTGAGCGTGGAATGCTTGGATTTTGCAGGGAAAGAGAGAGAGATCAGAAGAAAGGCATTAAAAAAAAGGGATTTTGATGATAAAGTAGAAAAGAGATATTTATCTATAAATAAGAAAAGCATAAGAAGCGAAGCAAGATGTGGTGATTTGAGAGGGTTTGGAGACAGAAAAAGAGGAGAGTAGTTTGGACTTTGAGAGAGGAGAGAAAGGCGGTGATCTATGGTTATGACTGAGGAGTAGTCATGATGAACTTGTACTGATTATAAGTTTGTTTTGGAATTTGGAGAGATCTTTGCTTGTGGATGATATTAAGAGAAAAAAAAAAAAGGATATTTATTTTTTTTTACTATTCTCCTTTTCAATTTTCAATTTTACTTTTTTTAAAGGAATTTTTAAATTTGAGCTTGTTGAATTGAATTTATTATCGCAATTCAACGTACGTTACTTCTGACGAAAAAATTTATGTGGGCCCCACCTCTCTCTTCGTGCTACCGTCAACCACAAAAACCTCGTTTCCCTCGAAACTACTTGGCAAAATTTCTCTTTTTATTTTTATTTATTTTTTTAATTTTAATTTAGATCTGGACATCTGGCCGTTCATATTTGTTTATTTATGGTCAAAATTATGTAAACTAATGCACACAGAAACAATCAAGTGGTCAAAATTAAGTTGCTTTTATTAGTGTTTAATTGTGTGAAAGTAAACTAATGGTCAAATCAGTTTTTTTAAAAAAAATTAAGAATAGTGCTGCTTTTATTAGTGTTTAATTGTGTAAAAGTAAAATAATGGTCAAATCAGTTTTTTTTTTTTTTTTAATAATTAAGGATAGTGCTGTTTTTATGTGTTTAATTGTGTAAAAGTAAAATAATGGTCAAATCAGTTTTTTTTTTTTTTTTTTTTAATAATTAAGAATAGTACTACTGATCGATAGGATGACTTTGTAATTTTAACCCCCCCATTTAATCTAGAAAAATTCAAGGGAAGTTTAATTGCTTGAAAATTTTTGGATGCATCTTTACCATTAAACTGTTTAAAATAATGGTAAAATCCTTTTCTTCAGGGGAAAATCCTCCTTAAAATTATTAATAACTTCTCCTTAATTTTGCCATTTGTTTTTTTTTATTTTTCAAAAAAAAAAAGAATAATTTTAAACTAATTCGATGGAACTTAAAGGGAAAAAAAAATGTTGAGAGTTGTACACTTTTTATTTTATTTTATTTTTGGCTCAAACAGAAACATTTTTTATTATTATTTAGACGGTTGTTTCTTTGGTCAAAAATTAAAATACACAAGAAAAAGTTGGCTTAGAAATATGAATTCCGTTATTTTTTTTTTTTTTTTTTTTGGCGCAATAGAAACTCTTACCGTGATAGATTCTTTTGTTTTCTCATGTAATATTTTCGTCAACTTTATCTACTAAACTACAAGAAAATAAAACTAAGGAAAAAGGTTAGAATTGAGGAACAAATCTATTCACTTCGTTGATTTGAGTTCGTAATTCGAGTTGATATATGATTTTATATGAGAATTTTTTATTGTAGTAAAAAAATTAGATGTGATTGTTTCTGATAATTTTTTATTGTAGCAAAACTTAAATTCTAAATTTGAATCGGTGAAGTGAACAGGACAACGTCAGAACTTTTTTTTTTTACTAAAAAAAGGTTGGAAATTTAAGTTATAAAATAAATTAGTAACAAAAATGGGTACTATTGATGAGCGTGCGAATAATTTATAAGAAATGATAAACGAGTTTAGCAAAAAAAAAAAAAAAAAAAAAAAAAAAAAGAAAAAAAACTGGTAAATATAGTGGATCTGCTTCAAAGACCACCTCCCATTCAGCATTCACAAGCATCGTAATAATAATGTTTCCAATGATGAATAGAAATAAAAACAATTCTTTGTAATTATAAATGACAAATAAGGGGATCAGTTTCGGTTTTGGTTAATTTGATTTGTTGTGACAAATAGAAAGACAAACGGTAAAAGGAGAAGTTATTATTATTTGTGTCCTTAAAATTAGTTATTAATTAGGTACATACACATGGTTGGTATGGAAAAAAAAAAAAAAAAAAAAAAAAAAAAAAAAAAGAGCTCATCTTGCTGGAATTCAATGTACAAAGAGACACCCCAAAATGCGCGAGAATCTCTCTAAGGTTTTCCATGTATTTAGCAAGTCTTTTATAATAATATTTTTGGTAAGTCAATGGTGTATAAATACGTACATGCAGAACTTACGTACCCAATAACTAATTTCTTGAATAGATCATTAACATTCAAAATCAATTTAGTTCCCACGTAGAAATATTAGGATATTTTGACAAAAACAGATTAAAAATATACGATGGCTCAAAAATTAACATGCGCACTTGTTCTCCTTGTTGTCGCCCTCATCGCCACAAACAAGATCGTTAATGCAGACGACAACGTGCAAATTCCTTCCCAGAAAGGGCAGGTAAACAGCTGGTTCAACGGCAACGTTCCACCTCTCTCCGCGAGCAAGGGGTTGGACCCTGCTTTGGTGGCGGCGGAGACTGGCCCCGCAAAAGTCATAAAGGTGGCGAAAGACGGGAGCGGCGATTTCAAGACGGTTCAAGAAGCCATCAATAGCGTTCCCTCGGGCAACTCTAAGCGGGTGATCATCTATGTTGGAGGAGGCGAGTACCATGAGAAAGTAACAATTGACCGAAGCAAGCCATTTATCACTCTCTATGGCTCGCCAAGCAACATGCCAACAATTTCCTACGCCGGCACCGCGGCGCAATACGGCACGGTTGATAGCGCCACCTTGATCGTCGGCTCGGACTACTTTGTGGGAGTCAATCTTATAATCAAGGTATTTAATAATCTATACATGCATGTATGAAATATATAAGGCGCAATTAAAACTCATTTTAAAATGATTTTATTTTTTTGTATGAAAATAAAAATAAAAACGTTTTCAATTTAAGATAAAAATCATTTTTGAAAATGTGTTTGGTAGTTTTATTAAAAGCTTGTTTTCAGTATAAAAAACTCATTAATATCTCTCTCTCTGCTCGAGAGAGGAGAAAACAAAAATAAAAAATGAAAAACAATTAAAAGTCGTTTTTCATTTCTCTCTCATTTTACACTAAACCAAAAAATCATTTTTATTTTCATTTTTTGCCTTTATTGCGCCAAACGCCGTTTAAAAAACATTTTTAATTTTTCTTTCTCAAAAAAATGTGAAAAATAAAAATGACATCAGTTCTAAACACGACCATAATTTTTAACAAACGAACGTAACCCTAATAAACCAAATCGACCCTAATGATTTTTTATGATAAGGTAGCATCGTAAGATATGTCATAATATATACATAATACATGCACATTTTATCATATATTATTTTATTTGTAAGCATTTTTCTTTGCACAAAATTTTGTTTTGACATGCAATACAAATGCACTTAGAATTCTGCCCCAAGGCCGGATGGGATAAAAAAGGGAGCGCAAGCAGTGGCATTGAGGGCATCCGGAAACAAGGCAACATTTTATAGGTGCAAATTGTTAGGGTTCCAAGACACACTTTGTGATGACAGAGGCTTCCATCTCTTCAAGGATTGCTACATTGAGGGAACTGTAGATTTCATCTTCGGAAGTGGGACTTCTCTCTATCTCAACACAGAATTGCACGTCATTAGTGACCCCACAATGGAGTCGGTGATCACGGCGCAGGCGAGGCAATCCCCCGACAGTACAGGATTCTCGTTTGTGCATTGTACCATAACGGGCAATGCCAAGGATGCCGTCTTGGGCAGGGCTTGGATGCCTAATGCCAAAGTTATTTTCGCCTACACCAACCTTGGTGGTGTCATTAGCCCTCAGGGATGGTCTGACAATATGCACCCTGAACGTGACAAGTAAGTTCTTCTTAAGTTCATATATATTGCGTAAATTGTCTCACAATCACGTATTTGTCATTTTTTAAATGAATCAAAAGGATAATGATATAAAAAAAAAAATCCATAAAATGTATATTGATACTTACTAACGGACTCAACATTAGCAGACGCTAGCTAAGCTAGTAGTTATTGTTAATTTGAAGTTGCTCATCTTTTTTTTTCTCTTTTTTTGCACGTATTTGAAATATATAGATCTATATGTTTTTGTTTTAATTACTAATTAGTCACAATTCATGCGTATACTGGCGCGCGCAGCACCGTTTTCTTCGGAGAGTACCAAAACACTGGAGCAAGTGCGAATGACGATGGCAGAGTGGATTTCGCCAAGACGCTCAACGATGCACAAGCGAAGCCCTTTCTCACCCTTGGCTTTATTCAGGGTTCCAAGTGGCTGCTTCCTCCCCCCAACCCTCAAGTTTAAAAAGACAAGTTCAAGTCTAAAAAAACATATATAAATTTATATATATTTACACACTATTATAATCTCATGCGTTTTGTTATAGTTTGAATTATAATTATAATTTTGATTATAATATTTTTTTTTAAATAAATTTATTTTTTATTTAAATATTTCAATTCAAACTAATAAAATAAATGAGATTTATATATAAGCGTATAATGAGATTATCCGTCAATATAGAGAGTGAGGGGATTAGTCCCAAATTGTATGTTTTATATACGAAGTGGATATTGTATTTTTAAATATTAGCTAGTGGGAATACAGTAAATTTTGAAGTTTATCCAAGTTTTTCTTTATTTGATGCCAATACATAAAATTAATTAAGGTGAATTAAAAGTTGTCGTCATCCAACTAGACCCGATAATGTAAAAGTTTATTATAAGATGAAGACTTAGACCTTCATGAATTAGTAAATTAAGTTGACTGAACAATTAATTTTGAATACGGAAAATTATTTGATCAGTTGATAGTTGAACATTACGTTTCCACCCAAAATAAATAAATAAATAAATAACTAGTCAATCATCGCGTCGCGTGTAGGGGGTGAAATACCGAAGAAATCTCTTTTATTTTTTTTCCTTTAATTTCAATTCAAGAGGCACATATTATTATTCAGTCAAAAAAATAAGGAAATTTTTTGGGTATTTTTTCTGTTTTGTGAATATCTATATTAAATAAAATTAAAAATAATATATATTAAATAATTAATAAATAAAAAACACTGATATTAAAAAAAACACAAAATTTTTTTCAAAACAAGGCATATATTTGTTTTTTTTTTTTTAAAAAGAAAAAGCTTATCTTTTTATTTTTATTCATCAAAAGGAATCGTGAGTAAGGACAAACAAGTAGAAAAAAAAATATGATGGAACAAATATCTGAAGATTAGTGGAAGAAAGACGTGATATTAAAATAATATATGTGTGGTTGATGATCTTACAAAATATCTAGACTCTGACGTTTTCAATAAAATAAAAGTAAAAATAAAAATATCTGGCTCTACCAAGTCGGAAAGAAATGATCCCCACAGCCACAACTACGTACCGGAAGATTGAGGTTGACACGTGGAATAGTTTGTCTCATTCGAATGGCGCAGCGATTTCCGGCACCGCGTGACTTGTGGGTCGCGACCAAATTCTCCACTTTACATATTTGCCACTTGTTATTTTTTTATTTTTTATTCTTTTTATATGGATGTGATGTCCCACATTTCTTCTTTCCATTCCCCACCGTTCTCTCTCTTTTTTTTTTTTTTTTTTTTTTTTTTTTTTTGCCTCCTACTTGCAATTTTATTTTACAATTTTCATAATCCTGACGGTTTTTTTTTTTTTTTTTGTTTAAAATATGACAAATGTTATATCAAATTCCATCGTGAAAGAAGCTCTTAAATAAAAAAAAATAAAACATCATTGATTCGGAAGGAGCTTACCAATTATATCGACAAAACATCATCTTTTAAAGAAACTTTATTTAAAAAAGAGAGAGAGAGAATCAAAACAAAATATAAGGTTAATGACTAATTAGAGAGATAGTGTCTGAACATTAAAAACAAATAAAAATCTCAATACATTAAGATAACCATCCTGAATTATAAAGAGTAGCCTTACATAGAAAACATCAACAATACGTTATAAATAAGATTTTAACACAACTAAAAAATATAACTAATCTAATTGAGTGACAAACACAATTAACATTGAAAAGTGAGCAAACAACCTTTGTTATTACAAATGACTCGTTTATTTTATAAATTTAAATTTTTAATTTAAATTAAAATGTGATATTTTTAAAAAATTTTTACTGTAATAAAAAATATTATATGTGATATTTTTTAAAATTTTTATTATAAGAATTTAAAATTAAAAACTTAAATATGAATCAGAATAAAATAAAATCGAACACACCTCTGACAATCAATAACTAAGAAATGACATAAAATATCAAATTTTTAAAACAAAAGTGGAAGAAAAGTTATTTTTCTCTAATATGCTGGGGATGGAAACGTCAATCACATTGCACGAAGGTTATTTTAATAACAAAAGAGTGGTCCATATTCTTTAAAAAAAAAAAAAAAGAAGAAGTTGGCTTTGTCGTGTTCCTTTCAACGTTCAAAAAGGAATGGCGGGCATGTGGCAGCGCAGAAGATGGATGTGCTTCCTTTGCGTAAAACACTCACAGTACGTTGTTGGGCCCCACATAATAGTATCTGTTGACGTGGCCTTCTATTTAGCTACATTTAGATTCATTATATATTCATTCCAAGCCACCCAATTGTAACCGCTTTCCACCGAACACTACAAAACACAGGTAACAAATTAAATCAACCATGGCATGACCGACACGTGTTGTTCCGTTAAATTCTGGGGACCGGCGGCCGATGAGACGCCCATATCGCCGCCATACAGCGCAAGCGGGCTTCTGCCTCTACCCATCATATGATAAGCGTGACCCCAATGACTTTGGTGGGGAACGTGGGGTCCATTTTGTGGAATGGGATCATTCTTGGGCCAACGATCGTAGAATGGGCTTTTAGATGTTCGGATAATCTTAATAAATTTTTATCTTTTATTTTTTATTTATAATATTTTTATCTAAATGATTATATTAATAAAATAATATTTGTCAAAAAAATAAGAAATAAATGTCTAAATTTATACATTTTAAAGAATAAATTCTCAACTTTTTCTATTATTTACACCTAAAAAATTTACTGATGTCCCTTAATCATTAATACCGCTTTAATAAAAATTTGAAATATCCATATTTTTAGAGATTTAATTTTTATAATGCGTAACTTAACCTTCTCATACCTTCTTAATTTTAATTTTGGTATGATTTATAAAATCATATAATATATTTCAACTGTTAATATTATATTTTCTTTTTTAAAATTATCACAATTTCTGATTCATTTTTATCTGTTTTATGTTTATTTATCAATTGTCTTCATCTTATTTCTTCCTTCTCCTCCTCTTTTTTTTTTTTTTTTTTTTTTTTTTTTTTTTTTTTTTATGAAGTCTGTTAAGTGTGAGTTTATACTATTTTATTTCTTTGAAAATAATATTATTTATACTTAATGTTGGGTCCAGTAACGGGTTCTAATTATAGTTAATGTAATTTTAATATAGGATAAAATTATAATAAGTATAAATTATGAATTAGTGAGAGTATTAACGAATTTGATGGGTGTAAATATAGTCACTATTTTTAATACGTATCTACTGTTTAAATTTAATCATGGGACTAGGTTTAACTTTGTTAGCATTATTGCATATATAATCTAACATTAATTTACACCATTTTGAACCAGAGGTATAGTCTTTTAAGAGTGTGTTAGTTAGAGGGAGAGATGAGAGATGGAGGGATGGAGAGGGGTGGAGAGAGAGCAAATCATTTATTTGGTTGGAAGGAGGAGAGGAAGGAAGGGGAAGACGGAGGGAGAGCTCATCCTCTTAGACCCACAAAATTGAATCATTCCATTTATGAGAAGATTCATAAAATCCATAAACTTTTACATTTAAAAGACTATTTTATTCTCAAAACAAACTATTAACAAATAATTTAAATGCACACAATTACTAGTATAAATGTATAATTATACATACATTTAAAATTGAATCATTCCATTTATTGTTAAACTATTAACAATAATGTATAATTATACATACACAATTACTAGTATAAATGTGCATAAAACTTTATTGCAAATTATGTCCAAAGATAATTAATAAAGTGACACAGCGAAATGGATAAGATGATGTTTTACCGGCCTAATTCGAGTGAAAAATTCCTAAATCCACCTAAAAAAAAACTCAAAAAGGGGAAAATCTCCTAATTAGAGAGGAAACTCAACCTTAATTCAATTATCAAAATATTCATGTCTTACTATTACAATAGGTATTATGACTATTTTTAGCTCATATACAAAAACAATAACAAAATACCAACTACGCCAAACGACATAAAAATAAAAGAAATGACAATTAAATTAGACATTAAGACTTTTCGCAAAATTACTAAACTAATATACTGATTCTATTGTTCTTCCTACATCAGTTCACCCCTTCTTTGAAAAGAACTCAACCTGGAGCTCGATAGGATCACATGGAAGATGAACATGATGTAGCAAGCAGAACCACTAGTGGAAACGACCCCTCTTCGGTTTATAAGAATAATAGACCCTGATTGAGTAGCTTTTCCATAACACATCCCAAAACCATAACGGAATCAAAACAATGCTCCAACGGAATGCGGAAAATACCAAAAATACACACCGATAACATTGCCTCACTCCCTTAATCTTGAATTCCTCAAATCCAACTCTCATCGTACCAACCAATCGACCAATAAAATTGACACTCTTAATTAACCAATTTAGAATTTCAACAACCTTATGAAATCAATTTCTTCACCTTCTCCTTTAATTTTATCCACATTAAAATGATCCACAAGCTCTTCGTCAATTAATAATTTCAATTTTGTTTCTCTGATTGAATTTTTGGTTCACCTTGGGATTCAATTTCAAGACCAATTTGCTCGTCTAAATTTTCAATTTTGTCCACATCAAAATCATTAATAGTATCTTCTCGAATAATATCCCCACAATTAACAATTCCAACTCCCACTGTGACACAAGAAGCATCATTACTTTCTTCAAAATCAAACCACTCAGAAAACAAATTTCATCATATCTACAAGAGTAGTGGATTTACCTTTCGGTAACATAGGCCTATGGTGAGAATTAAATTTGGTACAAGTGTTGGGCTCATACACTTGAGTTGAGTCAAATACATCCTCCCTTGCTTTGGTGGTCACTTCCGCCATTGTTCTGCAAGTCGCCGCCGCCACGACAATCTCCTTCTCTGGCAACGGGCTCTTTAGGTAATCAAATTTCACCATTGGCTTTGTGTCTTGCAGATCGTAAGAGAATTAGACTAGGCAGCGAATCAACGCTCAGCTCCGCTGTCGGCATCAGAATCGA
The DNA here is from genome assembly GCA_012066045.3 of Morus alba. Taxonomy (NCBI): domain Eukaryota; kingdom Viridiplantae; phylum Streptophyta; class Magnoliopsida; order Rosales; family Moraceae; genus Morus; species Morus alba. The sequence continues at coordinate 13,191,975 of CP050237.2, forward strand.
GTCGCTCGCCATGGCAGCAGTGCTTCTCCGTCCGACCTGAGAAATTCGCACCGCCGGTATCGAGCAGCTCTTCGATGTTCGAAGTCCGAAGTCGACGAAGCCACGGATCTAGCTTTCTCTCTCGATTCGAACTCTGTTGATGCGAGCCTCGCTCACAATTCCACGTATCTTGTTCATCTTCTCTGCTGCACTCGTGCGAAGGTGTGGTCCTGACGGAGTGATGACAGAGATCGTGGCGGAAAGAACCGCGAATCTCATTGAAATCATGGCGGAAAGACGCTCGAATCTCATCGATTCGTCGGATGGCACGACGGAGAGCTCGACGGATCTCATGGTTCTGGTCTGGCGGAAGTGGGTCTCGTTCAAGGCTCCGTTGATGTCGACGATCGCCGACGGTGCTACTCAAGGGCTGGTTGTATTGTTGGTTTGGGTAGTGCCTCGATGATTTTGGGTACGATGTGGTGTAATGGGGTTTGGATTTGGATATGCAGTGGCTGTGTATTGGTGGTGGTATTTCGGATGATGGTGGTAGTGGTGGTGGAGGTCACGGTGGTGATATGGTAATGGTGGTGGAGTGGTCACGGTGATGGTGGTTTGGTGGATGGTGGTAATGGTGGTCGTAGTAAGGATCACGGTGGTTGTTATGGCAATGAGATGGTTGTGGAGAAGGTGAATGGTAGTATGTGTGGATAGGCGGTGGAGAACACGGTCGTTGGTGGCCACTCCACCTTCGAACACCGCGACTTTGGTGGCTCCAATCACCATCCATGGCTATCTTACCTTTCCGGGAAAGAACTGAGGGCTCTATACTAACTGACGCAATCGGATGGAATGAGAGTTTATCCACTTATAGGATAATAATGGATAATTTATAAAAATATTACTTCATAATAATTAGTTAAATAGCAAAACGCGTTTCCTATTACACCTCGAACTGAATTGGGAAACCAGGCTCCTTTGCTTATAAAAGGAGTGTAGCATATCGGTTTCTGATTAATTTGCTCAAATCAGATTAATTGGGAAATTAGGCTCCTTTGCTCAAATCAGATTAATTTACATCGAAGGTTCCAAATTTTCAATTTTTCACATATGGATCCCGGTATGTTTATAATTTTTTTTTGTATTTTGTAAGAGCGATTATTATCCGAGTATGATTGATATTCTTTTCTTCTCTTTTTGTGTGATCAAGTTAATGAATTAATCACTTACGGCTCTTTCGTTCAATATAAAATTTGTCTACTTTTCTCCGTGGTATCCTGTAAAATCTCGATCTTTTTGAAATAATGATTTTTTTTAATTAATAATTAGTTGTTGGATTGTGGACGACTGGTTTATTATATAGCTCATGTATGAATGTTGTTAAATAATAATAAAGATATAAATAAACATCTGTTTATTATGTGTTCTTCTTTTGATAAATATGTATAAGTTCATATGTTTAGCCCCTCGTAAAGCTTGAAACTATCATGGCTTAATTAACAACAATAAATAAAAACAATTAATCCTAAATCTTAAACAACACATTGCGTTCCCTCAAGAAAAGCAGACACACAAGCGATTATGCGATGTTATGTTTTCTGTTTTATAAGTTTTTTGCCCTTATTAGTTTCGCCACACACACTGAGAATATTTAGGTTCTTAAAAAAATAAGCATTGGGACGATTTCGTGCTTAGTTTGTGTTTTAAGATTTTTAAGATTTAAGATGAATTACTATCCCTGAGTGATCATCATCATATTCTACTTATCTATATCCCAAAAATTGACGAGGGATATTTGAAACTTGACAGAGGTGCCTATGCATACATGATTTTCAACAAGTTACAAATTCTAATTTTGAAGAACATGTGTGCTTAAGTGAATACATTTATTAAATTTCAAAATTTATAATAGCATTTAGACATAGTACATTCAAATTCATATTTAAATTTGTGATTTTTTTAAACCTTTAATGCTAATCTACTTCATTTATTTTTGTAGATTGGGCAAGGTTGCCAAAGCATTTATTGGACATAGTTTTAGAGAAATTGGAATTATTACTAGATTATTTGCAATTTGGTGCTGTTTGTCTTCAATGGCATTCCATATTGAAGGATAGTCAAATTAAACGGAGTAAAACATTGCAATATCATATCATATTCCAATGCTTCTAATTCCCAGCGAAGAGCAAACATGGAGCATATACAATACACTGGACAACAAATTCTTGGGCACAAAACTTTTTGTACCATATAACAAGCGCTTTTCTGGCTCTTCACAAGGATGGTTGGTGGCCGTAAATAAGGATTGGACGGTAACGCTTTACAAACCTTATTCTATGGTTAAAGGAGGAAACAACGTAGATACTAATATTCTTCTTCCATGCCTGTTTCCTCCTGATTTAGAAGACTTTTTTGATCCAGATGGTATAATAGATTATGCTGAAGTCTATGATTACCATATTGAGAAAGCTTTACTTACAGCTGATCCGCTAACAAATCCAAATGAATGCACGATTGTGGTGATATTTGGCGAAATGCAGGAGTTGGCTATTTTTAGAATCGCCAAAGATACAACATGGACTAAAATTAATGCTTATGATCATGACAACAAGCAAATTATGCTAGAGATAAAAGATATCTGTCACCATAATAATCAAATTTATGCTGTAGATGTTCATGGTGTACTTAGATCTTTTGATGTTACAAATCCATGCAATCCCACTGTAAATTTGGTTGCACCTAGGAGAGCATCTGGTCACTCCTCTGTCAAAAGATATCTTGTGGAGTCCTATGGAGGAAAGCTTTTACAGGTCGAAAGGCGTTTAAGTTGGCGTAACGAAGCCGGTGGTCGTGAGACAAAGAAGTTTAGAGTTTTCAGATTAGATTTTGATAGAGCAAAATGGATTCGGATAAAAAGCCTTGGTGATGTATCTTTGTTTTTGGGTGATAATTCTTCAATATCTGTCTTGGCTTCTAATTTTATCGGTTGCGAACCAGATAATATATATTTTACTCACGACATAGATGATACCGATGTACTGGGACAAAATGTCATGATTTGTGATGTGGGTAATTACCATGTCAAGAGCAGGACCTTTAAATTACACTACAATATAGATTCAAAAGTTCTTATGAAAATGAATAAACGACCTCCAATTTGGGTTGTGCCCACACTTAATACATATTAGGAATCTATTTCTTATTCTGGTTCCCATTATTACGTATTATTAATCTATTATTCAGTATTATTAATCATTTTTTTATAAGACTTTTTCTTTTTATGGTGATCATGATCGTTTCTCTCATTTACCATTATTTTATATTTGTTCACGTTTTGTTAGTTGTCCGTCTTGCCTATCTTTTTAAAATAAAATAAAATATTATATCATGGGTCCCTAATTTTATAATTTTATAAATCTTATTATTATCATAAGTATTATAATTATTTATAACTCACAAAAAAAAACTATTAACAGAATATTAATTATATTAAACGATATAATAATAAAAAAAACAATAATTAAACTAGAGATTAAAAGTTTTCATAAAATTGTTAAACTAATACACTAATTTTATTATTCTTCCTCGTCATGAATCTTTATCCAAATTCAATGGGTAGCTTTCCCCAGTTCCACAAACACTAGCTCGTTGATCCTTGATAGTCTCCCAGTCTCAAATGCCTTAGCGAATAAAGTGATTTTGGTGGGTCCCACGTTCTTGTTTGATTTCAAAACTTTTTTCGATTTATTTGTCTTCCTCTTTTTTTTTTTTTTTATTTTCAAGACGTAGAGTTGACATATCAGGGAAGATGCAAATAGAAATCAAGGAATGGTCAAGGCGTAGGTTTTGTATAGTACAAGGTGATGTTGGTGCAGATGAGGGTGACTACATGAAGTGGTAGCTAAAAATTACCCGTAAATTTGTAGAGCGGCCTCTACGTCTCTCAGTGGAATTTCAAAGAGCAGTAAGGCTGAGATAGTTTGTGTTTATCATGATTTAAGGAATGTTATTTGCTGCAACAGAAAAGCGAATAACGTATCAATTTGAGACAATATGTTTTGTTTTGAATGCTGCAGATTGCTGGCTTGAGAGAAATTACTCTTATAGAGATTCATTCTCTACAGAAGGGTTGGATCCTCAACAAGTTGAGTTGGTTCGTCGGGTCGGGTGTATTTACACATGAATGTTTGAGGGAGCAAGCCTCTTTACGTGTGATGGTTGGTGACTGACCATGGAGGTTCTTTAATATACATATATGTATATATATGTTTTGTTAGTTAATATATGTATGTATAACAATGAAGAATGTCCTTATCATGTTTTATGGATCTATGTTCATCTGTTTTATTCCTAAATATATGATATGCTAATCTAGTACATAATCAAGGTTTTAGGTTAAGACCTCGATTAACTTTTTTGGTCGGACTAGTTTATGTACTTCAAATGGTTTTTCTGGCAAGTTTTATTCAATGCTTGTGTATAATTTGTGTTTCAAAGGTTAATTACACAATTAAATGTTTTTTTTTTTTTTTTTTTTTTTTTTTTCAATCCATCCCTTTATTTTTAGATGCCTTTGGATTTAAAAGGGGGAAAAAAAGTGTTTGAATTTATATTGAACTTGAAAATGAAGGAATCAAACTATAGACTTCGAAATTAGAAGTATATAAGAATTGTCATTGGATTAAGCTTGCAACCACACAATCCGGCAGCATAAGAAAGTTTTGTAATACGTGACACCATGCAATATTGGGATACCACAAATACCCCCTAAAAGGTATCGTAATAGGTTCCCAACGGTAACCCATTGACTGCCACCGTCTACCATGTTACTGATGATAGTCCGTTGTGTTACCTTATGTGTTCGGCTGCTACCTTCATCCCGATGGTAATATATCGGGTTACTTAGGGTATTCTACCATATTAACCGGCGATTTCTACTTGAATAGTAAACGAAAAACGTCACTTTAGAACAACAAATTTACACTCTGTTTTGGTAGAATGGAAGGAAAAGGGGAAGTAAAGATAAACACAAAAAATAGAAGATAAGAAGATCTAAAAGGTGGCATAGACTTTTATTTGTATGATGATATAATAATTGTCTTGCCACTATCTTTCATGTACCACTAAATAACTTTTTTTGCCTAATTCACCCCATTAAAAACTTTTTTCCTTTTAATGTTTCTCAATTCAATATTTTTCTATTGGATTTAATTTTTATAAAAACAATGATAAAAAAACATAAACTACAAAATTTTTAAAAATAAATTAAGACCTCCTTATTGTCTCTCGTAAGAAAAAGTGTTGAATACGCAAGTGTGAAGTGCGTGTTTTGACTAGTCACTTATTATATGGTTTAGACCATTTTGTGCCAATTAAAAAAAGTGCATCAAAATCAGAACCCAAAAAAAGGAATTTTTTTTAAATCTCTCTATCAGCGGTATCAGTTTTTACTGTTAAAATTTGTCAAAATCAAATTAGATTATAAAAATTTACAAAATTAACAGTTTTAGATATAGATCTAATGCCTGAAAAGTAAAAATTACTAGTAGTTCATTCTCTTTGATCATGAGAAACTTTGAAAAAAAGAAAAAAAAAGAGAAAGGGTTAATCTCGCAAATAGTCACTGAGATTTATTTTATATCTCATTTTAATTCATGACTTTTAAAACGTCACACAGTTAATCTTTAAAATTTTATTTTGTTTCAATTTCAGTTCTCCTAATATTAAGTGTTACATATTCAATGGAATTTATAGAAATTACAAAATTAGAAGCATAAAGAATAAAATAATATAAAAACTAAAAATTAATTTTCACAAATAATCTTTAAATTTAAATAAATTTTATTAAATATTTAATATTTAATTAACAGAAAAATCAAAACTAAAAATGAAGTAAAATTTTGAAGCTTAATTATGTTATGTTTTAAAAATTAAAGATTAAAGTGAAATTAAGGTTTAAATCTCAATGATCATTTAGGAGAATAATGCAAAAAGAAAAGAAAGAAAAGCCCCGATATTCGATTGAAATACTGGTCGTCCTTGGGGCGAACTCATCGGTTGCTTGGGCCAACTCGCACGTGTATCTCCAAAAATTCCCAGGCAGCTTTCTCCTTCTTCTTCCCTCTCAATTCATTATTGATTCTCTCAACTCAACACCACCACCCCCCCTCTCTCTAGAATTTCCCGCGCCGCTTTCCGTGGCGTCGATGCCTTTTCGGTTTTAGAGACGATGTTCGAAGGGTTTGTCCGTCAGTTGATATTGGGGTATTTGGGTCGCTACGTCAAAGATATCCAGAGCGAGCAGCTCAAGATCACTCTCTGGAACGGTATTTCTCTTTAACCCTAATTCCAACTATCTGATTCTTTTATAATCTTTTTTGCTTTTTGATTGTATGTATTTGCATATATATATATATATATATATATATATATTTTGCAGAGGAAGTGCTATTGGAAAATGTCGAGCTCACTCTCGAAGCCTTCGACTATCTCCAGTTACCGTTTGCTTTGAAGCAAGGTAGTTCAAACATTTGTACTTATGTTAGGGCTTAGTTTCAGATATAAATTTCTAATCATTTGTAAAGTAATACCTTGCTCATTTCGATTGAATGTTTGTGAGAGAAACCGCTGCAGTAAGAACTTGAGTTGTGATTTGAACTCAAAAAAGGGGTCTAAGTGTTAATAATGATGATAAGTTTTTGTTGATAGGTCGTGTTGGGAAATTGAGCATCAGAATTCCTTGGAAAAGTTTAGGCTGGGATCCTATTGTCATCATTCTTGAGGATGTCTTTGTTTGTGCCTCCCAACGGGACGATGAAGAGGTAACAGAATTTGCACTTCTATTTCGAAACCCGAAACCTCGACTTACTGTTGTCTCTCTCTCTTTTTTTTCCATCGAAGTCAAAATTGTCTATTGTGAAGTGCCATATGTGGAAAACATAAAAGGAAACCGTGTTCCTTTTTTTTTTTTGTAGTGGAGTTCAGACGCAGTGGAAAGGAGAGAATTTGCGGCCAAAAAAGCAAAACTTGCCGCAGCAGAGCTCGCTAAATTATCAAAACGTGTCTGTGGTAAGCCTATTTCACTTTCAATCTTTACAGGATATAGCGTGTTTAGCTTCGTTAATGTACGCATTTCGCGTTGAAAATAGGTTAGCTAGTTTAGGAGCAACATTCTAGCATCATCCATTTTGTTTCATGGCGTTTGTGGTGTGAGACAGAAATAGGGGAAAATATACTATAGTCTGAATATTGTTGAACAGACGCTTTTAAATAAAATAGTAGAAATAAAGGGAAGAATAGAAGCTTGAAAGAAAAGGAGTGATCTACTATTCCACTCTCACTTGTAGGGATTTAGGCAGCATGCTTAAAAGACTCAGCATTGCACCAAGAATGATTGGTTGCACCAAACAACCAAAACGACATAAGACCCGTTCTTTTCACAACTCAAATCACAACTCAAACTTTTTGCTATAGTATTTTCTCTTGCAAAAATTCATATTCAACTTTGTTGCTACAGTATTTTCTCTCACATAAATTCATTTTTCGACTCAATTTTCTAACTTGAGTTGTGAAAAGAATGGGCTTTAAATGTTCTTGAAGAACTTGTCGTCCAAACCATTCATTTATGGAATAAAAAGGCTACAAACTTATATATGCTGAAATCCATTTTGAAGATCTAGGAGAGAGGACTAAATACTCTTGGGAAGAACGAGAGTAGAAGCTAGGAACTAGAACATATAAAACGTGTCTCTTGGAATGACTTCTTACTAACTATTTACCAATGACTCTTGGAATGAACTTTCTTACCTACTAAAGGCTTGTTTTGAACTATGTATCAATATCATTTGACTGAACTTTAAATCTCGTTTTGTTTGTTCTTGTTTTGCTATTTTGAATGAATCTCTTAAAACTTGGCGGTTTAAATTTTTTCTGGCTGTCTTATTCAACTTCATATAGTTTCTCAATTGTCCATGCTCTTTGAGATCTCCCTTCATCTTTGATTCTTTATGATTGGGTGGCTTTCTTGTAATTCTTCGCTTCTTCTGTTTTCTTTATCCTACACTCTTGCTTATAATTCTATAAATAAAGCCCAATTAAGCAAAAGCGATAAACAAAACTAGCACGATTGTTCTGTTGGTCAAAAATCCAATCTGTTAATGCTTATTATTATTTTTATTTTTATTTTTATTTTTTTTTTTTTTTTATTTTTTTTCTTAATCAGCCAAGTCTTATGTTATCACCATATTCTATAACTTACTGCTGCACTTCTTTTGCACCTTATAGACACTCGGTCCATTTTGTCGCAGAATTTCGCAGTTGTTTATTCTCATATCATTGATATGGCTCTCTTGTATTATTGTGGTCTGTCCGGGAAGATTTAATTTGAGTATCACATACATATTCTGATTGAATTGGAGGTACTTATCCTTAATTTTACATTGTCAGATAATCGAGCTGGGCGCTTATTTACATCATATATTTCTGCTAAGGTGACATTTCTTTTATGATCCAATCCATCATTGCAAGTTGTCTTTTTTTTTTTTCTTTCCGTTTTGTTTTTTGTTTTGTTTTTTTTTGTTTTTTTGTTTTTTGGTTTTAGAAGTCTCTCTTTACTAAGACAGAGTTGTTGCTTTCTTAGGATATGTAATTGTTACAGAAAATGACCGATGTGTGTTCTTTGCTTCCCAGATTCTTGACAGCATACAAGTATCCATAAGAAGTTTTCATGTCTTGTACCATGATATCCGGGGGGACTCAGTAAGTGCTATTCCTTGTTATCCATTCATCATTGGTAAAGCTAGTTGTATTTACTTATGCTTTTCAATGGCAATTTTATTGCTTGCTTTTACTTGTATTAACCTTTTCCTTAGATGAAGAATTTAATTGTTTTCTTCAAAATTTTTTCCTCGACTATGAACAGATTGTACTAAAAGAGACAGAAAAGTACAAATTGAAAAGTGAATAATTTATCCTCTTAGAAAGGCTAAGCAAAGGGAAAAGAAAAAAGAAAAAATCAATAAAATAACATTACTTTTCAACCTATAACAAGTAGGACAAAGAAAGAATATCCTTCATTAGCTGAGACGCCAATAATGAGGCTACTAGGCATTGACTTCCATCAGACAAAGCAGACAAACCCCTGCTCCTGCCATCGAATATTCATTAGTTGTTCAGACATTGCCATTAGTTTAATAGAATATTCATCCTTCTCTATTGAACATATATGTTGTGAAGTTATCAACTTTGAAAATATAATTTTTATTTATCTCTCCGTCTGCTAAGAGTTTTTATCTTTTTGTACCTTGTATCTTAGGGTTATTTAAAAAGTACCCCTCAAGTTTTGATCTGGTTAGATGTATACCATCGAATTACATTTGATACATAAATCTGTATTAAATTGTTGAACACTTGGTTTTGGCCTCGAAAATACCCAAAATACTCTTGAGGAAAAAATAAACCAAAAGAAAAACACCCGAAACACTAAATCCTATTTTTTCAAAACACCTTAAATCTTAATCACTTACAGAACCACTTCCACTAATTGTCTCATCTACTTCCTCTCCAACCCATTTGCTCGGTCTCGAAAGATCTCGTGGCACCTATTTGGTATGTGATGGAGGAACTAAGGCCTTAGAGAAAGGTAATTAGTCAATTGGTCGTGAGGCTTCAAAGATGAATCAACACATTTCTCATCCATGGCATTGAAAAACTAATGAGATTTCGGTTCAGTTCGAGACAAGCATTCATAAGATTTCTCAAAAGTTTTGAGATCTTTTGAATATTAGTGTCAAAAGAACTTTGTTCCAGAGCCTCATTTCTTTTGGCTAAGATCCTTTTATGAGCCATTACATGACATGGTTGATGACATGTAATTCGTGGACCTTTCCAATTGGCGCCTATTTGGTGATGGTTTTGTTCATTCTCATCTACATCCTTTTCCTTTTCAAAAGGAATTCTCAATTTTTAGTCCATAACAACCAAAAGGGTTCTATACTCTAGTGGAAGTAGAAAGCACTATTGTTGTTTTTTTAGTTAGTTATATATTAGCAACTTAAAAGAAGGAGAAAAAGAAAATGTTGTATAGATGACCAAAAGAGCCACTGTTTGGACTGGTAGAGTGTTGATGGTCGATGATGGAGAGATGCTGTGGGCAAAATTGTTCATTTGGCTGTGATTTCCCCCCGTCTCCTGTAAGTAATTAGGATTTAGGGTCTCGTTTTTTGGAAAAATTAGAATTTAGTGGTTGTGCTGTTTTTTCTTTTATTTTATTTTTTCTTTTTAAGGGTATTTTGGGCATTTTGACATCAAAATTGGAAAATATATGAATTTGTGTATTAAATGTAATTTGATGATATAAATTTGATGACATCCAAAGCTGAGGGTCTTCTTTAAGGTATTCTTTCTGAATAACCCTAAATTAAAAGGTATGAAAAGGTAAATTATCCTTTTGTTGGTTTAGGAATAGACAAACATTCAAAAGGAAAGGAGAGCGAGTTTAATAAAGAGCAGATTCTTCCAGCTTAATTTAAAATAATTAAAAAAAACGACTATGGTCCTTAAAATCTTTCAAAGACACCTTTATTGGTGGTAGTCGTATTCTTTCCAAGGATAAAGAAACATCTTGGTTCTTGCCTTGAAAGATTTGTTGACCCACTTGATACTGTTTTTTGCACTTTCTTCAACTGACAAAGTCCAAAGTAAATCCTTCTCAATGGGAAATGTCCGAGCTGCCTCCCCATTGATATTCATTTCTTTCTCAAAGTCTTGCAATTTATGTTAGGAAGTTTTTAATATGAAGTCAAATATTCCTGGATATCCTAGTATGATTTTTCCATTCTTGCTAAATTCTTCCCAGGTGCCTACAGTGTTTGGTTTAAAATTTTCCAGCTTGACAATAATGAAGCAAAATCCTTTCGGGTAACTCTCAGTTTCTTCTACTACTTGTTTTGTTAGGTAGATCCTTCTTGCACATTTCAATTAGGATGTCTCGGAGGAATTGACCTTGTTTGTAATTATTTGGAATAACTTAATACATATAATGTGGTGTAAATTAGGTCGTGTAAGTCTTGCTATGATTTAGGTTTGTTTCCTTTATACGTTCTGTCTTAGATCGCTTGCATTGTCTTGATATAAATTCGTACAAAGGGTTCACGAATGAACAACATTTTCTATAAAGTCTTCAGGATGTTCCTCCTTTTTTTCTTTCTTTTTTTTTTTTTTTTTTTGTTCTAGATTGGAGAACTTGATTTCTTTCTTGCTTGCGGAATCATTGTTATCTTCTTTCATTTTGTTTCTGTACATGTTTCATAATTGGTTCAATTTTCTGATTTGTTTCTGTACTGTGAGTCCTTTTTACGTCATAAAGCTCAGATAAATGAACTCTATCGTCTTTTATGAAGGCCACATTATAAATAGCTATGATGAATAGCTTGTTGTATTTCTGGTTAGTTTTAATCTTTTCACTCTCTGGCTCAGGTCATTAGGTGCAAAGGTAAGAGGTGGCCAGGTCAACAAAACTCTGGATATTATAGGTTTGGAGTTTTATTGTGGCACATTTGAAGGACCTATTGACTTGGTGACTGTGGATGATGCAAGATCTGAAGGGAAAAAGTGCGACTCTATACTGGCACCATGTGATGTTACGATGTCACTTTTGGTACGCACGTCAAACTCTGGTATCAAATTATATTTTATTGCTTGCAGCTGGAATAAAAACGTGTTACTCAAATTCCATTTCTTCTCTGGTTCAATTATTTTCTGCTTTTCTTAAAGTTTTTAAAACATTCCATTAATTTTCTTGGTATGGTACTGTACTACACTTTTTTGCTATTGTTCGTTTCTAAATTTCAAATTCAATTCAATTGAAGAAGTTCTTATGAATTTTTTTTTTTTTTTTTTTTTTTTTTTTTTTTTTTTTTTTTTTCAATTTCAGTTGATCCATAAAAGGCACTATATGTTATAATTTGTTCCGAGGACTTTGTCCTTTTACTTTCCTTCTTTTTTCTTGTTGTTTTTCCTGTTTGGTTGGGCTTCTTGCCCTCCTTCCTTCCTCGTTATTGATTTTCATCAATGAAAGGTTGAAGGGTATTTTGGGTCTAAATGATATTTGAACTTTTTCATTGCAATATTTCTAAACTTTTGAATTGAAAATTTCCTATTATTGGCCTATTCTTTTGCAAGTTACCCGTTGCTTTTATCTAAGTGTGTAACATTTGTCTTTATGTCGTGTTGTGTTGTTTTGTTTATTTTATTTTTTTTATATTTTTTTTAAATTTTTGTTTCTTTGTTTTGTTTTTGTTTTGCTTTTTTATAGCAAAAAATAATAGTTTCAAGTAAATCTCTTGTTTGATTTCTGAGGTTAGTTGTTATTTTTTGGCTTATTAAGGTAGGACGAGATGTGTTAGGACTTGGGAGTTGTGACATGATTAGCATTTCGAGTTTTATCCGATTCTTGTTCTTTTTTTATTTTATTTGTTTTCCTTTAATTATTATTAAATTTACGTAGATTAGGAAATGTTATTTTATTTTATAGAATTCTAATACTTTTTAGTTTTCTAATTCTTATAAAAGGTTAAGCTGTTAGGTGGACTGATACTAGTTCTTTGACAATCCCCTACACATTGGGGTGGACAAATATTAATTGAGTAGGTCCGACACGTGAACATTTAGTGATCAGCTTGAAACGTAATAAAGTCCAACATGTAATGATAATTTTGGAGAGTAATTAATAATTATGGGGTTTAAACTCAAGACCTCTGGCCTATAATCCGATATTAGTACCAATTCTTCCAAACGCTTACATTGTTGCTAGGTGGACAGACAAATATGGTGGTATATATAATTATTAATTTGTTTATTATTATTATAATTTTTTTTTTTGCCTAATGTAGGTGGACAAATTATGTGCTCAATATAATAAGATTTTGTCCCAAAAAGAGTAGTAATTATAATAGGTCTTCGAGACAAATGGTTTTATTTATGTCATGGGATTTTCTTTTCTTTCTTTCTTTTTCTTTTTCTTTTTTCTTTTTTTTTTTTTGGCAAAAGACGTAATCACAAAATTTTTTGGAATACCAAAAACAAAAATGCCCGGCAGTATAATTCGAGGATATTGGTGATTACTGCAGATCTCTATGCTAGTGTTAGTCTACCATATTAATGGCGGTAGCCTGCTGTCTTACCTGCGGTACTCTATTGTGCTATAGGCGGAAGTGGGGATGGGTGGACCTCACGGCAGGGGTAGGGGTAGGTCTGATTGCAATGTCACAACTGTAGGGAACTTGGCGACGACATTTCAGGGGAGGGTGAGTCAACGATGGTGTTGCCTGTGCTGGTGGAACTCTTTGTCATGCTTGTTGGGGGTGGGTAGGGGGACTCAATGGCATGGTTTATGGGTCTCCAGCGTACCAAGATGAGGAAGAAGGTGGGAAAGAGGTAGAGAGAAATGTAAGATACAATTGAAAAATCCACAAGGTTAAATTGATCCTCAGAGTTGTTTATTGTTAGGAAAATTGGCGTAGAGTGTAAAAACTTTTTGGAGTTGCAAAATTAATCTACTACTTATTTTAGTGGCATCTTCTTCTATAATTACCTCAACATAATATAACACTAGCTTATGGTAATAAAAAAAGACGCTTATTGTGAGTTGATTACCTGTGATCTGTTTCTCTCCCAAAATCAGCAGCCTTTTATACTCTTATTTCAGCGTGTACCCTGGAAAGGCATTCTTAGGGCATCCTTCAAATGTTTCTCCATTGTCACCATGTCATATGACTTTATAGCTTTGGAATAGGTGTTGCAGGTGGGTTTTCTAGTTTGGGTGGTCCGGCTAGTTCGTTGGCCATTATTTCCAAGTTTTTTGGGGTCTTTGTAGGCAAGAAAAGAGCAACGTCTCTCTGGTGGTGCTCAATTTTAGCTGTTCTCTGGTTTTATGGTTGAAAGAACTGCTTAAGTTTCTAGGATTTTTATAAGGATTATTTAAGAGATAGGTTGCTGTACTGTCTCTGGGTTTCTACGAATAAGCTTTTATTATTATTATTATTATTATTATTATTATTATTATTATTTATTATTATTCAATAGTAATCCATTCGTTGATAAAAATCAATTACAAGGTCACCAAATGTAGGAAAAGCAAAACGGAACTACAAAATACAAATAAAACGAACTACAGAATACAAATAAAAATAAGCAATTTAGTGATCCTCCTTTTTCATTTTCTGAAATTGGAGAAATTAGTTCAAGGTTTGGTGGATCTTTTCTGTTGATTTTGTAATCTTGAGGAACGCTTGTCCTCTGTCTTGTATGCTTAGTATGTCATTCTCTGGCCAAACACGATAGATTTATGTTTGTTTGCCCCCGTTTGATTTAGGGTTCAAACCAGAGGTTTTGGTTTTGCATTTAAATTTTGTGAGAGAACCCATTGACGGGAACTTTTTAAATTCAAATTTTTTGTGAGAAAACGTTGTAGCAGAATTAAAACCATGGGCTGGAACCCATGAACCAAATTGGGCCTTTTATTTTTTATTTTTTGTTTTTGTGGAAGAAACCCCACTTCCATTAAAACAGCTCATAAAGTATGCACAATTAATCAGAAAACAGTAAAACACTCATTGACTCTTGAATTTCTTATCTTCGGGTTAAGAAATTTTCTTCATCATTCTCAATCATAATTTGTGGTTATTGTTTTATTTAGGTCAACAGATCTGGAGAGCTTGATAACAACAATCCACAACATTCCATCAATGCTGAGATAATGGGCTTGGTAGTTTTTTTTTTTTTTTTTTTTCCCACCCTTTTTTAAATTAATTAATTTTGAAGAATATGGGTATGCTTGGTGGGTTTGTTTTTGTGGTCCTTATCTTTCTTTCAATGCACATGCAGGAGATATCTTTGGATGAGGTTCAGTTGCAACAGATCTTAATTATGTGGGATTATTTATCTACATATCAGTTGAGAGAGAAGTAAGTATATGCGAGTCCATCTTTTTTTGGTGCACTTTATTCTCAGCATTTTCAAAAATACACAGGCTAAATATCTTTTTGTTTTGGATAAGAAAAAAAATCAATTACGAAGGAAAGAGGATGAGAGATACTCAAAAAACAGAAAGCTAAAGCAAACAAAAACATTAAGGCAAAAAAAAAAAAAAAATAAAACTACAGCACCAAAAGATATTAGCTCCCTA
This sequence comes from Morus alba, assembly GCA_012066045.3. Lineage (NCBI taxonomy): Eukaryota > Viridiplantae > Streptophyta > Magnoliopsida > Rosales > Moraceae > Morus > Morus alba. The sequence continues at coordinate 13,207,138 of CP050237.2, forward strand.
TAACATCCCTCCAGTGCAGCACAATCAAAGAGAGGAAAATCATTGAAAGTTGTGTCTGTTGAAGTCCACATTTAGGCTGAAAATTTAGCTTTCTGAAACGAGTCCAACTCATCCATTTCATCAAAAGAGTGGAAAATGCTCAAAAGTTGTCTGTTGAAGTCCACAATGAGGCTGAAAATTTAGCTTTCAAATACAAGTCCAACTCGTTCATTTCTTTATCTTTAATATCCTTGTCTAAATATCATGTCTAGATATGCTTTTTTTTTTTTTTTTTTTTTTTTTTTTTTTTTTGCAGTGGTGTAGCTTCTTGTAGTTGCTGCTTAATTGGTGTCTTCTCTGTGTTCCTGTGTTTTTTCTCTTGACGACTGCTTGCACTCTTGTTTTCTTTGTATTCTTCCTTTGCTTTCTTGATTAAGGACATTGCACTTTGAAAAACCTTGAGAAATAAACTTTCAAGGACTTCCATAAGTAGCCCTTGATCCTAAAACCCAGTCCTTTCTATTTGCTTGCAAATCAAATTCACTTCGACCGTGTTTTGCACCAAAGAAAACTTATATTACAAGAGATCTCTGCAACCGCTTAGGGTTTGTGTCAGGCCTGCCGTGAGGAAGGTCTACACCAGGAGGACCAAGGGTGGACTGGTGGGAGACTCAGGCCCAAATGAAACGGAAGAAAGGGGTTTGGGTGTCAAGACAGTTCGCATATGGGAATTCGGGTCTGGCTGAAGGAGGGGAGGCTGACGTGGGAAGTTAGTAGAGAATCTGGGAGGTATTTGAAGGGAGCAACGAGTGCTGTGACGGGGGAATTGTTTTGCTTGAGCTAGTTGTGGGAGGTTGTGGGGTTCCTCGAAAATCCCTCCCTATCCTTTTCATATTTCTGTAATTTCCATTTCCGTTGCATTGTTGAGCTACAAGTCAAGCTTACACCTGTATCCTGGTGATTGGATTCAATAAAATACTATTCAGAGGTTTCTTTCCAATTCGTAGTAGTAAACTCTTAGTCATTAAGGCCGGGATCCTATCAGTTTGTTTGTTTTAAGGGTTTTTCATGGTTCAAACCTTGGTTTTTGATTCTGCTACAGTGTTTTCCGTTCACAAAAAAATTGAATTTCAAAAGTTAGAATCATGAACCATGGTTTGAACCCACGAACCAAACGGACCCTTAGTCATTTTCAGGAAAGGAACATTTAAACTTCTTTTGGGCCCAACAAGTAATGTTTTTAAAATTGATTTTATCTTTATTTTTCTCTTTCGCTGGTGAAGATTGGAAACATACTGACTGGCATATCAAGTTGTCTTGCGTATTGCAATACATTGGATGAAGGACATCAAACATATCATCCTTAATCCAATATTATCGCTTCTAATATGTCTGTTGTCTTTCTTGCCCTTATTCTGTTTTACGCTTGTGCAAAGAATATCCTCAATTGAGACCCTGCAAGATCTTACTACCTGAAGCTGATGTGGCTCTACTGAGTGTATTACTATTTATTTGCATCATCAGGTATGGACGTTATCGTCCTTGGTGCAGTCCATTATCAAAAAAGCAGAACGGGTGGCAGATATTGTGGTGGCGTTATGCACAAGAATCTGTCCTGTCAGATGTTCGTAAGAAATTAAAGAGAACATCATGGAGAAACCTTGGACAAAGATTGTAAGTTTGTTCTGCTTCCTTGTTTATTTTCATTGTTTCCTTTTACTTTTCGTTTCACTTGGAAAGCTCTTTCTCCATCTATTTTGCTTGGTTTTTGGCTCGTAGGAAGACTAGTGCTCATGGAGTATATAAGACAAGGTCTTGATTATCTGATTCTCTCTACATCTTGGTCTGTCTTTTTGTAAGTGTGCATTTGAAACAGTGATTTCTTCACTGTGGGACCGTGTCAAAGCTGTGGAACAATTTGCTAAAGATGTTGGGAGTGTTAAAATTTGTTGATTTATATATGCTTATATGTGTACATATGAGTACATACAAATACATGCACACATTCTCTCACACACACACACATCCATACATACATACATATAGATTCATTACATATGTTTACATATTTGCTCAATTTTGTAATGGACTGATTATGATTGGTACTCGATTTGGGGACATAGATGAATGATTCCATAAAAAATAGAAGACATAAGACAACGGCCACAAAAAAAAAAAAAAAAGTCACTAGCAACTAGAAACAGAAGCTAAAACTATCTTAATTCCTTTTTCTTTGACATTCGCTCTTTCTTCTTAAAAGGAAAAAATTGGAAGGATGTGATGTAGGCTAATTGTTATTTGTGCTTGAGGGTCTTCGCTCAGCTTTTGGTTTATTTTATTTTATTTTATTTTTCTTTAGAAGCACCCTTGCCTCTTTTCTTTCTCATTAATTTCATCATCAATAATTCAATGACAATGACACATACACACACACACACACACACACACACACATTTCCCAATTCCTAAAAATTTAGAAGAAAGGAACATCTCCGAACTCTTAAGATAAACAAACCTACAATTGAATCCTATCCCAAAGGAAATGTTCTTGAGATTTTATCCTTAGAAAATGAAAATTTGTTTGTTTTTGGGTATTACTGCAATGATAGTGAATGTCCTACTTGATTGTCCGTTTCACTGTGACTTGAATTGTCACTGTGGGGATATGTGGTACATCCTCCATATTTTTGTCTTTTGTCTCCACAAAATCTGGTCCCAAACTAGAATCTCCTGAAATTACTGGTGCAACAACGGACTCTCGTTCTTCTGTTACATAAATTTCTAAACTCTTTCTAAACAACGATGTACAAGTAGCTTTGATTAGGTTTTTCTCGTCATTATTTCTAAGTTGCTTATTTTAACTTTTTGTTCTCTGGGACAAAGTGAAGTATTGGGTCTCGATGTGGGTTTACAGAGATAAATAATTTGTCCGTCTGATTTTCTTGGACTTTGTTAGGAGCTGGGCACCGTTCCTATGGTCATTTGCTTTAAGTCCCTGATTGTTTTTTCAGTTTGATTATTTTGTTTTTGCTGGGTCTGCTTATGCTGACGAATCCTCTTCCTCTCGCCCCTTGTATATTCCCTTTTCATTTAAATATAGTTTCACTTTTTTTGTTTTTTTGTTTTTAAGTCTCATTTTAACATTGAAATGAACTACTTTGATTTCAGAAGTTGTCGTCGAAAGTATGTGACCTTATACAAGGCTAAGCTGTATTCTCTTCAGCAGGACCAGGTAATCTTGTTGTTCTTAGTTAAACAAATATTTATATTCTTACATCATGTGGTCATAATAAGGACTAGACAAAGAGTCTGAGTCGCTGATTAGTTTGATAAGGCTATTTTCCTATCTTCCCTTTGGGTGTCAATGGATAAGGAGTTCAAACATTTTTCCTTGTCCCTTATTTTATTGAATTGGAGGGACATTTTGGAGTTTAGGGAGATATGATTATTGTTGGGTGTTAGTCTTTGCTTTTTTCTAGTTCCAGACTGTTGTTTTGGGTCTTTGTTTGCTGTTCTTTTGGAGTTTTTCTTTGCATTTTTTTTGTATTTGTTGTTTGCTTTTCTCCTTTTTGAGGCTCTCATCCTCTGTTACCTTGTATTGATTAAACTTTGTTATACATAAAGGTTTTATGTAAAATAATGATTATAATAACAATGACTGTTTAATCATTCTTTTTGTCAATGTGAAAAATTTATCTGGCATTACTAAGGGTTGTAAGTAGCTAAATCGCCTGTATAACAGATCTATGAATAGATAACGCCTCTAACAATGTATTTTGGGTGAGGGGGTTAGGGTGGTTCCTTAGGTACCCGACATCTACTTATTACAAAACAAGCACATATACTTTTTCAAGCGTGAAACCTGTTATCCTAGCTGAGAGTGCTGTTACTTATAGCCTTTTAATGGCAGCTTCACATTGGAAAGATGCACGACAGCCGATACTTAGGATTTCGTTTAGCTATGTGGCATGTGGACTTCGGGATTGTTCCTAGCTGGAATGCTGCCGCCTCTGTCTTTCTTCTTTTAGACAGACTGACTCCTTGGATTGTTTTGCTGATTTCATTGCATCAAGTTCATATTTGTAGTGGCTGCTTTTCATTGTTGTTTGAGACTTTTGTATGACACTGATAAACTGTACAAAGTTTTCATGAGCCATCATGCATGTGGTTTGCTCCCCAAATGTGTGGGGTTCAATTCCTAGGGCCACCTACCTAGTGAATAACCAAGAGTTGCATGCTTCCCAAAGATTGTCGGATTTGGCAATAGCATCACTTTCGAACTAAAGCCCACGGACTGGGTTTGGTGGTTTTTTGGGCCATAAAGAAAAAGGAAAAAGAAAAAGAATATAATGTCTGCCCTATCAAAAGAGAAGAGAATACGATAGGATGTGTATCCTAATTAAAAAACAAAGTGTTGTTAATTGTTCCAATATTGAATAAGCAGAAGCACAATTAAACACCATTTTTCTATTTTATTTTATGTACCGGTTTAGTTGTCTCTTCAGGCCTAATCATTCTTATTTTATAAAGGATCTCAAAGTTGGTTTCTTTCTTTCTGTGTTTAATATTCATCTCTAGAGCAAAGGATCTCAAAGTTGATTGGTTTCTTATTAATGAAATAATTTTTCTTTTCAAAAGAAAAAAAAAGTATAACTGTTGTTGTTTTAAACATAATTTGTCCTATTAGAAAGATCAGAAGAAAATATGTGCTAATTTTTGAACTTGGGGTTCAAACCATGAATCTTTAGGGGGGTTGAACCATGCGTGGTTTGAACCTGGAGTTCAAACTGGCCAAAACCAAGGGGACGAGTGGTTTTATTTTTTGGGGTTCAATATGGTTAAAACATCATATCAGGGTTCAAACCTTATCTTTTCTTTTTAAAACAAACACCGGTTTTGTTAGGGCTGGTCAAACCAGTTTTTACTTTCTGCAAACAAACACTCGTTTGAACCTAAACCTTGGTTCAAATCTTGAGAATCCTCAAACCAATCATACCCTACCCTTAGTGAATGGAATCAATTCCAGTTGTTTCTTATATAAATGAATCAATCAAGAGCCTTTTATATTTTCATTTCTTGTGACTTTCAGGTCTAATCTTTCTTGTATGGAAAAGAATTTCAAGTTGGCGTTCTTAATCTTGCGCAGGCTCTATGCGTGCATTTGATTTCTTTGTAGTGAAAATAATGTTGATATTTTATTCAATTTTATTTTTTACTTATTAAAAAGGAAAAAAAGGAGTTGTTTTCTCACTGACATTTAATTTATCTCATCTTATTTCTGCTTCTCAGGGTGTTGATGAAAATGTTCTTGGTGAATTGGAGCAAATGGAGAAAGAATTGGATATAGATGACATCTTAATTTATAGGTCTGCTGCAGAATGCAAGCTTCAGGTATGGTTGCACCACTTTATGGAACAGGTGATGTGTAGAGTATGCTATTGTATAATGCATTGCTTGTTCATTTAGCTTATTAAGATACAATTGCTGTCTAATGGCTTCAATATTTCCATCAAAGAAATTCTTACATCCCTGCAGGAATTTTTGTCCAACCCATCAGCTCTCAACATAAATATAAATGTTGGCAGTGTTTCTGTGGATAAATCAAGGAATGATGAGCATTTGGTAGGTAAATCCCGTGGATGGTTGAACTGGCTCTCCCTTGGCATGCTTGGTGCTGGAGGAACAGATGACTCTAGTCAGTTTTCCGGTGTTGTTTCTGATGAAGTCATAAAGGTCTTTCTGCTCCAGTCAGTTACCACTAGGAAATGAGCTGCTTAGTAAGTACTGTCTCTGTTTATATAAAGATGATGTAACTTAAGTATTGTCTTCTTGAACAGGACATATACGAGGCAACGAAGTTCCATCCGAATACATCTAATGTCAATGCTGCCACAAATGATAAGATCTATTTCTGCGCAATAAAATTTTGCATTCATCAGGTGTCTACAATGTTGCGTAGCATGTATGATTGTGCTCTCCTTTACTCTATTTGTATAAATGTTAATTACTGAGGGAACTACCTAGCCGCTGTCAATTGAGGCTAGCTCAAGTGGTTGTGTGCATGAATGTGTGCCTCTGTCCACTAGGATTTGAATCGTGATGGTTTCATTTCTTGAGTAAAGTGGGAGCCATAGGCCCCACACAATAATATTTTGTAACTCGAATGATTTACACCATAATAGCCGACTGTGAGCCTGACCCTTAGCCATTGTGCATTTACTTTCCTGGTTGAGAATCTATTCCATTGAAATTATAATCAGGAACCCTCTGACTTCTCTTCTGTTTACTGCTTGGTTGATGTGTTAATTCAGCTTATGAATAAGGCTGTGAGTTTAGGAGTGGTGGAAGGTTTTAGAGTGGGTGGAGATGAGATTTTAGTCTCTCATCTCCAACTTGTAGGTGGCACTTTTTCTTAGATTTTTTGATGGGGTATTTTAGGAATGTCATGGCCACTAGGGGTGTTCGTAGTCCTGAACCATCGTTGCTGGTTTGGTGACTGAAATCAAGTGGTCGGCATCCAGGTCAGAGGAACCACAGAACCAAAACTGCCTAACTGACCAACGCTGACCTATATCTGGTCGGTTTTTGCAGTTGGTTGGCAGTCCCTTTGCTTATTTATTTATTTATTTGTTTGTTTTTGTTTTTGTTTTCTTGTCTCTAGACCGAGCTCTTTGCCTGCTTGCGTAAATTATTTCTACTTGCATAAACAGTGATTGTGTAACGTGCTATCTTTGCAATTATTATTTTTCTTGTTCTTTATCTGATGGATATTGTTTTGCATATATCTTTCAATACAAGTTGTTCTTTCATCTACTTTAAGATGCGCTAGATTAATATATTTCGTCAAAAAACACTTGCTTTTCCATGTTTCTCTTGTGTAAAAAGAAAAGATTACATATGTGAATTTCATTTTTTAATTGCTTTATTAAAGGAAATATAACCGAGTAATTGCTCAGTTGATTCTGTGTGGATCAACTATTGAGTGTAAACTTGGGGAAGAATCTGCAAGCCTCGTCACCACTATCAATTCAGTTGAGATGCTCTATCCATGTAACAGGAAAGTAGTTCTGCACATGAAAAAGGTTTGTACTCTCTGTGTGTTCAATTCTGTCTCTTTTTTTAATGAAGTTTCTGTTTCCTATCAAAAAAAAAAAAAAAAAAAAAAATCCATGCGGTTGTGCTGTTTCGCATCTGTTTTATTCATTATGTTTCATGTAGATTTCATTTTGTCAAGATCTATGTGTTTTGTTTTGTTTTTTTTTTTTTTTTTTTTTTTGGAATATAGCTGAGTGAGATATTCCTTATTGTTGCTGACCATCTTATTGAATTAGTAACCCTCCCATTATGGGACTTGGGGACCTGTTCTTGAGTTGTAAAACATTAATGCGAGGGAAGAGAAATAGACATGTAGGTTTTTTTGTTACAACAGGTTTCCATAAACATAAAACTGAATATCATGTTCTTACCTTTGATTTTTCAATAGATTTTTGTTCTTATTTGAGAATTGAGTGTTGTTATTTGGTGAGGATTGTTTAAGGTTTGCTTGTAGCTGGAGTTAAAAAAAACAAAAAAGGATAATCAATACAGAAATGTATAACTGAAGAGGAAAATGACTCGCCTTGGCAATGAAGCTTTTTCTTGCAAGTTATACTTAGTTAATGATGAAAATTGTTTGCTTCTTTTTTATTTCCTTATTTTGAGGTATAATATGGATTTTTTTTTTCCTGTTTATTCCCCCCGGAATAGGTATAATCTGTACTTACCTTGTTTCTTTTCAGCCTAATAATGAAAATAATTTTATGGAATCTGAGCATCCTTCCTTAAAATTGCAAGTGGATACTTCCCCAAGCCATGAGGTTGAGTTTTCAGTGAAGGTATTCTTCTCATATTTTGCTCTGAAGTAAACTGTATGGCTAAATGATTCTGTCTGTTGATGTCTAACTATATTCACATATATATATGTAGAAAGGAGCCGATTAGACTATACAAATTAGGATAGTGTTATTTTGTATATTAGGATTTCTGATTTAGTTTCCTAATAAATAGGATTAGTTATTGATTTGATTGATTCATAATTTAGTTACTTTCCTAGTTTGTTGAGATTCCTGATTTTATAGGATTCTCCGTTTACTTTCCTAGAATAAGTGGACTGGGATGCCGGCCACTTAAGTATAAATGTTAGGGCTGTATTTCCTTTGGTAAATAAGAATTCTCTTCACCAAAATCCTCATGGTATCAAAGCCGAATTCAAAACCCTAATCCACCCTATCATCAATCTCCCATCATGACCAAATACGGCATGAATACTCAAACCAGTTCCTCGGAAGTCCAGTCAAGATCCGAGCAAAACTCTCCAGCCATCAATGCTGATAATCCCTCAGCCAATATCATCGAAAACTCACCTCTTCCTGTTACCCGGTCCACAAACTCGGTGGCCACAATTTCCTTGATGGTCACAATCCGTCCTCATATGTGTGTGCGGCAGAGGAAAAGATGAGTATCTCACCGGTGAGGTCCCCTGTTCCAGCAGACAGAATGATCCCAAGTATCGGACGTGGAAAAAGAAAATCACATGGTTATGTCATGGCTAATAAACTCCATGACCACCGGGTTGGAGAGAATTTTCTTCTCTACAAAACAGCCAAGGAAATTTGGGATGCGGCACGTGAAACCTACTCCAGTTCTGAAAATACCTCTGAACTTTTTGAAATTGAGACTCGACTTCATGATGTGCGACAAGGGGAGATGACAATCATTCAGTATTTCAACACAATAACCGTGTAATTGGCAAAGACCTTGATATGTTTGAAATATATCCTCGAAGTGTCGATGATGCGACTTTATACAAAAAGATTGTTGATCAAAAGAGAACATTCAAATTTCTCCTTGGTCTCAACAAGGATCTAGACGGTAAGGGGAGAATCATGGGAAGTGTGCCACTACCTTCCATCCGAGAGGCATTTGCTGAAGTTAGAAGAGAAGAGAGCAGGAAGAAACTAATGATGACAGAAAATGTGAGCACCCCGGTTGCTGAAGGTTCGGCCTTATACACACACAACTCATCTTAGGATAATAGGCAAAGAACAGGAAGACCATGGTGCGACCATTGCAAGAAGCCTGGCCACACCAGAGAGAATTGCTGGAAAATACATGGGAAGCCCGCGGATTGGAAGCCTAACCGTGCTCGCCAGGACCGGGACAGCCGCGCAAATGTTGCCACCACTTCAGACAACCCCAACACCACTCCTAAAACCAGTCCGTTCACCAGGGAGCAGATTGAGGTACTGCAGAAGCTACTCGGATAGGTATCAGGTCCTTCTCAATCCACCTCACCCTCTGCTGAACCGCATACCAGCATGGTAGCACATCAAATTACAGTCTCCTTTGCTCATATTGCAAAAACCAGGAAATTAAGACCATGGATAATTGATTCTGGGGTTTCAGATCACATGACTGGAGATATTAATGTCTTTCACAAGTTCAGTGCCTATTCTAGTCCTAGCACAATACAAATAACCGATGGATCACATTCAAACGTGGCAGGAATCAGATCCATCAAATTGACAAAGGATCTCCTTCTCTCATCTGTCCTTTATGTTCCAAAATTAGATTGCAATTTGATTTCTATTAGTAAACTCACCCGTGATTTGAACTGTGTGACTAAATTCTATCCAAATCTTTGTGAATTTCAGGCAGCGGCTTCGGGGAAGGTGATTGGCAGTGCTGAAATGTGTGGTGGTCTCTACTTGCTCAAAGGGGATCCTCCTCCACATGGACAAGTTCATTCAAGTTGTTTTTCTGAGTTTATTTCCGATTCTGTTTCTGTGTCAAATGAGAATCAAGTTATGTTATGGCACTTTCGCCTTGGTCATCCAAATTTTGTGTACCTTGAAAAATTGTTCCCTCTTTTATTCATCAATAAAAATTCCAAGTTTTTTCATTGTGAAATATGTCAACTTGCAAAGCACACTCGACATGTCTACCCTAGTATTCAATATAAGCCTTCAAACCCATTCTCCATAATTCATAGTGACATTTGGGGACCCTCACGAGTAAAAAATATTAATGGGGCTCGTTGGTTCATATCCTTCATAGATGATCATACTAGAACCACCTGGACATTTTTAATGAGAGAAAAATCTGAAATAGGGGAAATCTTCAAGTCCTTTTATTCTATGATCCACACCCAATTCAAAAGCAAAATTCAGGTTCTTAAGACCGATAATGGCAGGGAATACTTTACATCGGTTTTGGGTTCCTACCTCTTGGAACAAGGAATTATCCATGTGAGTTCTTGTGTTGACACCCCTCAACAAAATGGGGTAGCCGAGAGAAAAAACAGACACTTACTTGAGGTAGCTAGATCACTCATGTTCACCAACCATGTACCTAAACACTTTTGGGGGGAAGCCATTCTTACTGCCACATACCTTATCAATAGGATGCCAAGTCGAGTGCTAAAATTTCAGAGACCCCGCCAAGTCCTACTACAAGCCTTTCCCCATGCCAAATCTTTTTCTTCCGATCTCCCACTTAGAATCTTTGGTTGTTCCTCATTTGTTCACATACACCAACAAAATCGAACCAAACTTGATCCTAAATCATTAAAATCCATTTTCCTAGGATATTCCTCTCATCAAAAGGGGTACAAGTGCTACTCCCCTGTCACTAGAAAGACATACAATTCAATGGATGTCACGTTCTTTGAACACCAATCTTATTTTCCTAAACCTGCAATTCAGGGGGAGAATTCGAGAGAATTTCAGCTTTGGGACATCCTTCGAGACACTCAGTCCGTGTACATCTCACCCCAAAGTGTCAATCCAACCTCCTTGCCCTCTTTCGAGTCCTCAAATCCTTCCGAGCCCTCAAATCCGAGCCTCAGATCTACATCAGGCCCACTATCCGAATCTCAATTCCATGAGCCATCCAACGTCCCGAATCACACCACTCAGAATGATCTAACCGAGTCCACCCAACCTCAACTTGGTACAAATTGTCAGGAACTCCGTGTCTATTCTAGGAGGAGACGACCTACTGAGCACTTAGAGAACATCACTCAAGTCAGAGACTGTCAAGAACTTGAATCGGACCTTCTTGCTTCAGAATCTCACAAAGGTATGGATTCTTCAACTCGTGAGCCTCCTGTTCCTTTTATTGATGATTCGGACTTGTCTATTGCTGAAAGAAAGGGTGTCCGAGCATGTACAAACCACCCCATTGGGAGATATGTGGCATATGGAAAATTCTGACCAAAGATATAGAGCATTTATTTCAGCTCTTGATAGTGCACAGATTCCTAATTCCATTCAGGAAGCTTTGAAAGATCCAGCATGGAAGCAGGCTGTCGAGGAAGAAATCAGAGCCCTAAAAAGCAATGAAACTTGGACTCTTGCAGAGTTACCTCAAGGGAAGAAACCTGTGGGTTGCAAGTGGATATTTACTGTTAAGTATAAAGCATATGGAAGTATTGAAAGGTTCAAAGCCAGGCTGGTCGCAAAGGGATTCACTCAATCATATGGAATTGATTATCAGGAAATGTTCGCATCTGTTGCCAAGTTGAACACAGTTCGGCCTTTGCACCAACTAGATGTCAAGAATGCTTTTCTAAACGGGGATCTTGCAGAGGATGTTTACATGGAAATACCACCAGGCCTAGAAAACTCTTAAAACAGTCGTCAAGTGTGCAAGCTGAAAAAGTCATTATATGGCCTAAAGCAGTCACCTCGTGCCTGGTTTGATAGGTTTGCCAAAACAGTGGTCACAAATAGGTACAATCAATGCCAGGCCGATCACACTCTATTTATGAAATTCTCACCGAGAGGCAGGATTGCTATTCTCATCGTTTACGTTGATGACATCATTTTAACAGGAGACGACTCAGAGGAAATTATCAAACTCAAAAGGTTACTTGCTTCTGAATTTGAAATTAAAGACCTTGGTACTCTAAGATACTTCCTAGACATGGAGGTTGCTCGGTCTAAGGCAGGGATTGTTATATCCCAATGAAAGTACATCCTAGATTTGCTAACGGAGACTGGCATGCTTGGGTGTAAACCTGCAGAGACGCCTATGGACCCAAATCTGAAGTTAAGGAAACATGAGGAAAGTGTTCCAGTGGATAAAGGACAGTATCAAAGGCTAGTGGGCAAGTTGATTTATCTTTCACACACGAGACCAGACATTGCATTCTCAGTGAGCGTAGTTAGCCAACACATGAACAATCCGAATGAGGAACACTTGGAGGCTGTGAATCGAATCCTTAGATACCTAAAGATGACACCAGGCCACGGCTTACTCTTCAAGAAGTGTGAAAGCCATAATATAGAGGTTTACACAGATGCTAGTTGGGTTGGAGAACTAACTGAAAGAAGATCCACAAGTGGTTATTGCTCCTTTGTTTGGGGCAATCTTGTTACATGGAGAAGCAAAAAGCAGTCAGTGGTGTCAAGAAGCAGTGCAGAGTCAGAATATCGTGCTCTTGCTTTGGGCATTTGTGAAGGAATGTGGCTTCAACGATTACTAAAGGAGTTAAGAATTGATTGTAAGGACCAGATTAAAATGCTCAATGGACAACCAAGCCGCCATCATCATTGCTAAAAATCCAAGACACCACGACGGGACCAAGCATGTGGAAATTGATAGGCACTTCATTTCGTAGAGAAGATTAACAATGGAATAGTTCAACTCGCCTACATCCCTACACAATTGCAAACCGGGTCGACATTCTCACCAAAGCCCTTCCAAGAAGAAGTTTCGATGAATTCAACTCCAAGCTAGGATTGTATAACATATACAACCCAGCTTGAGGGGGAGTGTAGAAAGGAGCCGATTAGACTATACAAATTAGGATAGTGTTATTTTGTATATTAGGATTTCTGATTTAGTTTCCTAATAAATAGGATTAGTTATTGATTTGATTGATTCATAATTTAGTTACTTTCCTAGTTTGTTGAGATTCCTGATTTTATGGGATTCTCCGTTTACTTTCCTAGAATAAGTATATTAGGATGCCGGCCACTTAAGTATAAATATTAGGGCTGTATTTCCTTTGGTAAATAAGAATTCTCTTCACCAAAATCCTCATATATATATATATATATAAATATATATGGAAGAGTTTTCAATGGTTACGTTTCCATTAGTGATCACCTCCAACTATAAAAATTTAATGACGTGGCGTGGTAAGAATTAAATTTCATTAATTGTCATCAATTTTTTTGATCAACTATTTAATTTATTACAACCGTCGGATTAATATCTTGTGGCTAAAAAAATAATACCCATTGATGGGTAAATATTGGAGTAATCATTAAAACCACACCCATATATACATTTTAAATAAAATAAAAACACTACTATATTTATATTTATGAGTGATGGATATTTGCTACTGTTGTAACTTTCTACTCAGGGCTTTCTTGAACCGGTTGAAGTTACTTGTGATGTGGGCTGTTTTTTGAATTGCATCGAGTTTTTTGGTGTATTTAGTTCTTTTGAATCTCACCACCAGAGGGTAAGCATTTTATACATTAGCTATAGTTACTATTTTCTTTGGGAGAGAACACTTTTTTTTTTTTTGGCTTTTGTTATGAGCTTTTTTTCGTAGTGAATTCGAAAATGTTCTTTTATCACATTTTGTTCTGTTTTTCTTTTGTCTTTTCTGCTTTTTTTTTTTTTTTTATCATTACTGTATTGTTTCTTGTGCCAAAAAGAAAAATTTTGATTGAGTGCCATTAGCTGCGAGAACTCAAGCTATAGCTGACGGGTGTTATCAAATTGACGGTTTAGGACACGAGAATTGCACATGATATGGTTTGAAAAATGATGAGCTTTGCCTTGCATGTGTGAATCTCGTGTTTCAAACCGTCAATGTAATAACACTCATTAGCTGTCAGGATGAAATTTGCCAAAATTGAAAGTTTGGGGTGTATTATGCAAAAAATGAAAAGTTTAGGGTGCAACCGTGCAATTTACTTGTTATGTAAATTATGTGTATTTTTGTTTATTATTATTGTCATTTTTTTTTTTGGGTCAAAGTCTATTCATTGATAGTGCTTGAAGTTATATTGTTGTAGTTTATTTGAGGTGAGTTGTAGAAGAGTATATGATGTGAGTTTTTCTTTTCCTAGAGAGAGAGAGAGAGAGAGAGAGAGAGAGAGAGAAGGCAATGCCTCCTTTCCAGTTTAATAAGCTATTGGATGGCCTCGTTCATCCCGAGCTGTTCCTACTTGCTATTCTGATCTGATGCATTGAAAATATTACCTTTTAATAGGTCCTCTCATCACTGAATGGGATTAGAGATGCTAATATCCGACTACAATCAAAAGCTGAGTAAGTTTTCTTGTAAATTTAGGAATCACTTGTACTGTAAGAATAGTTGAGGTCTACAAGAGTGATCATCCTTATAAATTGACATCTTTTCTATTCCGTCATTATCGGTGTTCTTTATCTTTTGCAGATACTTTTTATCAAGTTACAAGAAAGTGTTTTGGGATATTTGTATCAGCAATGTTATCATAAATGTTCCCTGGGAAACTGAACTAGCTGAGCAATGGAATTTGGTAATTCCTATACATCACTTGATAGCTAATCATCAACTTGGTTCTTTCCAATCAACTTTCGATGTTCATATAGTTTATGTATGTTCCAAATTACTATCTGGGACCATTTTCCTCGACGAGATTTTTGCTTGGTTACATGTTAATAATAAAAACGTTAATAATACTTTTCCCTGACATGTGGCTGAGACTATGGTTATGATTGTTGAAAGAAGCTTGGTATCTCCAATTCCTCCAAGTCCAGTCTCTCTGTTAGCAGATAATTTCCTTCCTCAAGCAGGGGTCTGCAAAAAGTTCTGTCTCGGCCAGCTTTTGGGTTTGATGGTTGAAGAGGGAGACACGTATTTCTGATTAGTAAAGTGACTTTTTGTGGGGGGTAGAGTGCAATTCTGGGCTTCCCTTGGACCCATTCCACCAAGAAGTTTAGGAATATTCCCCTTTGCACTATTTGTTTTGTTTTACTTGTTGGTTAGCGAAGTGTTTCTTGTCATCCGTCCTTTGTTTTCTCTCCTTCTCTTGTTTGAAGATAATAAAAAGTGTTTCTTGTTACTATGTTACAGTCACTGGAAGCTGGCGCTGTAGTTGTTACGACTAAAAATGTTGCAGGAAATCTTTTATCAGAGGACAGTAAACAATCATATGCTCTGGAAAAATTAAATTCAAGTGAAAACTCCAGTTCTTTTATGTGCTTCCAACCTGAATATCTCAATGCTCACTTTGAGGTCGAAATAAAAGATTTGGAGGTCAGCTCCCCAATTTCTTTGAGATCAGTTATGTTCTATCTATGTATAATTGTTTTTTTTTTTTTTCCTGTAAAACTAATGTCAAAATGATTGTCACGCAGATGATGATAAGAACACATTGTCATTCTGAACCAATCTCTATCTTTGAGAAATGTAGTGCTTCTATCATGTTGACATGTTGCATTATCCCAGATGAATCAATATTGAAACAATTAGAGGTAACTATATGTTTATTTGTCCCTTATCTATGCCATATTATATATACATATATAGTATATAGGCAGAGAGAAAGAGAGGATTTCTTCCTTGGTGTCTTCTAGGTCTTTCTCTTGCAATCATTTTTCTGGCTTTGTGTCGTGATTCCATGTTTCTAAACGTTTGTACTTTCTTGTTCGAAAGTCTCTCATTCATACTAAAGTTGAATTATTTTCTTAGTTACTCCCATGAAATGCACTCTTTCTTGTGTTTTGATGAGCTCTTTATAGTCAGAGGGAAGAGAATATTGACCATCCGTTCAATGTTGTCAAACAGAGTTTCAAGTTTTGGGTGGGTTTGCTGTGTGAATCTGGTTACTATGGCTTATTTGTTTCTGTGGAATTGTTACTACATGAGGGGCATGTGATTATCTTTGTTGAAAGTCAAAAACCAATCTCAATTTTAGGGTCAGCGGCCAAAATTGCCAAAAAAAAAAAAATTGTTTAAAAAAATGTCACATTGCTAATAGTTGAGGCACTAAAAGCATCTTCAATGCAAATGCTAATGCTAGTGCTATATTTGCAGCTGAAGTGTGATAATGGCATACTTAATTTGCTATTCTATTTTGTGTTCGAATGCATGATTTTATTTCAAATGTTATAGTGACTTTTTGTCATGATTATTAAGCTTTGAAATTTGTGAAAGTAAATTTTTAATATTGAATTATTTAAAAAAACAATGTTGTAACTTGTAATTTAAATGAAAGGGTTAATTTATCAACCAATATCAATTAGATGCCAACTTTGGCATTTGTTATAAAAGTTTCTGATGATAAAATTTGGCATTTGCTATTTTATTGTAGCAAATTTACCACAATACTATTTGTTAAATTTAGCATAGAAAATAGTATTGCATTGGAGGGTGACGTTTCACTCAAATGTCAAAATTGACATCGGCACATCACGTTTGTATTGCATTGGAGATGCTCTAACTACGCTAGAAATCCTTTTTTTTTTCAATGAGCAAACTGTTGATGTTCATCTTTCTTTTGTTTTCTTTGATGGAATCCTCTTCCATCCTGAAACTTCTGATGTATTTTTTTTTTCAATTAATGAAGTTTCTCGTTTCTTATTAAAAAAAAAAAAAAAATTGACTGGACTTCTGGTTCTCCTTGTCTGTTGTACGCTCTTTTTCTTGTAGTAAAGTTCTTGTTTCTTAGAGGACTCCGCGTCCTCTCTCTTTTGTATTAATCTTTTATCAATATAAAGTTTTTCTCATAAAAAAAAAAATTAAAAAAGTAAAGTTCTTGTTTCTTATTTAGAGGAGAAAAAGTCTTCATCCCTTATAATCGTAATCTGCACATAAGCATCTGATATTTGATTCTTGTGAAGATCATGTTACCAGATTTCGTGAAAATATATACGTGTACAATTAGTTTCTAATTGAAGCATCTCATCTCCTTTACTTGTATTGATTTTTATTGATAAAAGTTTTGTTTCTTATAAAAAAAAAAAAAGTATTTTATGAATTCCTTGCATGGAACTGGTGTGTATTTGTGAACTAGTTGTGTTAAAGAAGCTTCGTTTAACTTCTCTACAGACTCAAACGTTCTTAATTCTTCCTTTTTAGGTTTGTGTTAGTGCATCACCACTACAGGCGTACTTTTCGCCAACAATATATGGTGCAGTTTTGGGATTGATTGCATATCTTCACACTGTGCAATCAAACTCTGTATCTGTAAACGCTGAAGCTGTGGATTCGCCCACTGTCAAATTAAAGGCAGCAATGGTTCCTGTTTTCGGTTTCTGCGTCAATGCAAAATTTGAGTCAGTCAGATTACTTGTTGACCTTGCAAATGACGGAGAAAACAGCCCATCACTCATCTTTGTCCTTCAAGAATTAGACATCTGGTATGTTCTCTTATTGTTACTGTTGTACCGTATGTGCGATTCCTGCATTTTTCCATGCATTGCACTTATGTTTTTGTATTAAGATCTTTGAAATACTTAATCCTTTAGGTGAAAGAAGTTGAAGTCTTAATTAGCTGTTTGTATGCTCGGAGTGAATTTATAGATTTAAGTTTTCCTTCTCCTTTTCTCTTCTTTTCTGGTAAGAAAATAAATATTTATTGAACAAAAAAGGGACACACCCTAGGGATTAGTCAGGTGCTCAAAGAGGCCTGGATACCGTAGGTTATAATAAAAAAAGGAGGGTGGGGGGGTGTGTTGTGGGGAGGGATAAAACACAAAGAAAATTACAGCAAGTACAGTTTTCACCAAAGACCAAAGAAGAACGGTATTACAAAAAGGGAATCCAACGCACAAAATCCCTGAAATCTTTAATATATTGAATCCTTCTTAAACAATCCTAATTGAACTATATCCCCCATCACTGCAGGATCTTCTGTCAGGTCTTTCTTTCTTTCTTTCTTTTTTTTTTTCCCTCTTAATACAAGAAAATGAAAAATTAATTTAAAATTAAAGGTTACGTAACAGAGCAATTGTCAAGAGATCCACCAGAACGTCAAAAAAAAAAAAAAAAAAAAAAAAAAAAAAAAAAACCCAAAGCCTAGAAGAATTACTGATAACCCCAACGAGAATAGATAAGAAACAACAAAACCAGCATAGCATCAGAAATCCAAACCTAAGCTAATATGTCTTCCCAACTTAGCATAATCAGAGAAAGAGGAAAGTCCTAGAAAGAGGAATCTGTCGACGCCCAAAGAGAGTCCAAAATTTCACCTTCTCCGAGAGATCTTCACTGGACATTTCCTTCATCTAAAAAATCCCTCTGATTTCATTCAAGCCAGAGAACACATATGATAGCGATATTTACAGCTTTTAATAAAGCATGTGCTGTCTAACATGTCCCAAAGCCAAAAGATTTTTTCACAAAAATATTGTTGCTACCAGCAGGAAATACCCAACTAATACCTGCAGCCCTAAGCAATAAAAAAGCATGGCACATCACAATTTGGAAACCAGTGATCCACCGATTCTTCACTTGCCTTGCACAAAACACCCAACTTGGAGGTAGTGCAAATTAAGGATGTTTTCTTTGAACCAAATCACAAGTGTTCAGTTTTCTATGATAAAATAACCAAGCAAGGACCTTAACTTGAAAATGAGCACATGATTTCCAAATGAAGTTGAAATATTCGAGTAAGAAAACTAGGATCTTAAATCAAAGAATGAAAGTAGGAACATCATGAGCAAACATTTGAGTCGCACACCCACACTCGCTGGTCAACAGTGCCTAAAAGAGAAGTTCCTTAAAGCATGAACTAAGGCATAAAGTTGATCAATCTCTATCATTTAAGTTTCTTCTAAAGCCAAAATTCCAATTTCTATTGGACTTTTCATCAAGAACAACAACCTCACGGATCTTTTGTCAGGTCTTAAAAAATCCTTTTTAGTTTCCAACTGAATTGCGCAGCAAATGGCCACAATTGCTGAACTCCAGTAGGCTCAACCTTATTGAAACCAAACCTACACACTTCAGGATCGTTCACAGCGTATTTTAAACCTCATTAGAACAAGAAGTATAGCCCTAGTTTTTTGAGCAATCTACCTCATGAAAAAATAAATGGTCTACTGATTTCGCATTTTTCTTGTATAAGATACACCAGCCAAAAAAAAAATAGATAGGAAAGGTCTTTTATGCTTTAAATCACGAGTATTGAGCAAAACCAGCAAACTAGGCATCTGAATTTTTGGAGGAACATGGGCATTCCATTAAAAAGAAAAGGCTCAAAAGATTGGAAAGAAGGATTATCAATAAGGGAATACAAGAAATATTTGTAAGAGGAATTGTGGAGGTAATGTCCTCCAAAAAGAAATGCCATCCTGGAGATATGGATGAGTTCCACCAAAGCGAAAGATTGGTCCTGAAGGAAAGAAAAAATAAAACCGTTATATTTCTTGAAGACTATAGAATAGAAGAAATAGATATTTAAGTACTTTAGACTTATCTCTGATATACAAATGTAATGTTGTGTGTACAAAATGCAGCTATTCTCTTTTCTTATCTGAAGAGTGCTGGATTTGTTTAAAAGCATTGAATGTAAGTACTTCACAGCTGAGAGGTGAAAATGACAGCCATATTTTGTTTTCATCTGGGAATCATTTTCCTACCTCTTCCACACATCAGCAAGGCATTGACAGTGGGCGTGGCTACAGAAGTGATAATCTTTCTGATAGGTGTTTATTCACTGAAGGATGTGTCATCTTACATTTCAAAGCTCTTGATACAGCGTTAGCTTGTTGCAAATATACCATATGCATGAATGATGCTGAAATCCACTGCTACCCAGAAGTGATCAGACTGCTGACTGGGTTTTTTGAGAATTTATCTGCTTCTGGTACTTCTTGCCCAAATGAAAGCTTCTCTAGCTCCTCTGTATGTGCTGGAGATCCAAAAACAATATCTGATTTTGGCTTTCAAAAGTTTGGTTTTTCAAACTACTTCGAGACCGGTTCCCCTGAGCATGCAAGCATTCCGTTAGATCGTTTTCCCTTTATTACAATATCCAATGCTAGTTCTCCTGGTAATCTTGAGAGTTCGTTGCTTTATTCTAGTTCTGACTGGAGAAAATATTTCAATTTAAGGGACAGAAGGATTCGAATGCAACATTTTAATGTGAGTACAGAATCTAAAAGTGCCAGTACTGATGCTACATCATCAAGATCTACGTCTGGAACAGAGGCATATCATGTATCTAGGAGTTCAGGTGCAAATTGTCCATCTTTCTTTGATTTTAACCTATGCGAAATCAGGCTGCATTTTCATGATGCGTCGGGTATTGTTGGTACTGTCACCTTGCCTAGCTCTAATTGTTCGCTATTTGCTTATGAGGACTGCATGGAAGCATTATGTTCTTTAGAGGGTGTGACTCTTACCTCAGATTGGTGGACAAAGAACTTCCATGAGTTCATCTGGGGTCCTTGTTTGCCAAATTTGTCCCCTATCATAAATTTGCGTGTGCGGAAGAACAAACATAGCTTGTCAGGTTCTCATTTGGAGGTAGGGTTAAGTTTGCAGCATGTATACTGCATTTTACCTCCTGAATATCTGGCGATAATAATTGGTTATTTCTCATTACCTGATTGGAGTTCCGATTCAAATAAAACTGGAGACGGAATGCATGAAAGTTCTGATGCTGAAAATGAAGGTTCTGTTGTGTATAAGTTTGAGATACTGGACTCGGTCTTAATTTTGCCCAGGGAAAGCAGTGAGCCTCAATTTCTAAAGGCTGAGTTTCAACAAGTGTACTTTAGTTTTATTAATAGCAGCAGTCCAGATAATGCTCTCAAGGGCATTCCATGTGAATCCTTGGTGCCAGCAGATAAGCTTGCAAAGAGAAGTGATTGTTTAAATATATTTGGAAGGGACGTGTTCCTGTCATTCTTGTCATTCAAGGATCATGGTTGCTTAAGTCTAGACAAAGATGCGAACTGTGCAGATGTTACATTGTTGGCACCCTTAAGTGTGGATATCTGGGTCAGATTACCATGTGAAAGTGAATCCTCTCGTAAAAGTACTCCATTAACCACATGCATCATGTCAAGGATATCAGAATGTCAAGTTCTGGCTGAAGGTAGGACTTACATTTTATAAAAGCTTTCTTAACAGATATACTTCATCTTTTAATTTTCTTATCTTGTTATACGTGAAATAATCGTCCGCTTCCTGCAGATCCATATAACTATATGTAGACTGACACTTGTTCATTGTCTTTTTTTTTTTTTTTTTTTTTTTTCTTTACAGATGATCACTTCTTCTTTGGATTTGAGGCACTCTTGGATGTCATGAACCAGTTTTCTCTAGTTCCTGATCAATCAAAATGTTTCAAATCTGATGTTCCAGAATTTCTTCAATTGAAAAGGTGCTTCAAACAGAACAGTGTAGCCTCACCTATTGCCTCGAGTGTTGTACTTACAGAAGTTAGATGTCACGTTAATTCACTGGTGATGAAGTTTCATCAGTTCACAAAAGGCTCAACTGAACTGATTGCTAAGGCTGAAATGCAACTTACATTGTCTGCAATTTTGAGAAATGACTTTCTTTCAAGTTTAGATCTTACTTTCTCTTACCTAGAATTCCTTTCATTACCTAGTTCCATTGTGCTAGCAAGATGCACTGCCCCATCCTTAACATCATCTGCTCTTGACATTTCTCTTTTGAAGTAAACCAAGGTGAAAATGAACTATATCTTTCAATTCCATCCCTTGACATTCGGGTACACATGTCTGAGTGGGTTGACATGATCGATATGTTTGTTTCATATGCCGGACAGTTGTCCAAAACTGAACTCTTGGGTACATCATCTAAGAGTTTTAACCTTTATAAGGTTGACACATTGGATAATACAGCATCCACTGGTTGTCCATACTCTCTCTGTTCTTCAGGTGCTTCAACATATCCTTCATCGGGGAACACAGAGCAGGATGCTATGGTCATGACTGTTAAGTTGGAAAACATCGGTGTTACATTTCATTTTCCCATCTATGTCAGCAACAAAGCATGTGGAGAATTTCCAGTAGCTCAAGGTCAAAGGGATATTTCTCCAGTCACTTCTTCTAGTGTAGTGGGAGGAAACGACTTAAAATATATTTCTGTTAGTATGCACAGTAAGAGTAGTGGATTACTTATAGATGGAAGAAGTACAAAATTGAAAACTAAGATGGAAAGATTGAGTGGCACGATTGCACTCAGTGAGGACAATAATGTTCTTTCTTGGCCCTTTTTTCAGATTTTTCATGTTGTTTTGGATGCTGAACTTCTTCATGGCAAGACTCAGCCAGTGCATGTCAAAGTTGAGCTTCAGTGTGATCATCTAAATGTGTGGCTTTCTCATAATTTCTTCTATTTTTTGCGCGGTGTTACATTCGTCATTCCCGAAGCAGGGCCTTCCCAGTTTCCTTTTGGTGGTGTTGATTTTAAAGTCAATATGAGGAAAGTTTCTTTTCTTCTAAGTGATGGAAGGGTATGGAATTCTCATCGGTTCTTAAGCATCTTTTATTTTCATGTTATCCTCTTTTATGCTGACTATTAGATGGTATATTGTTCAGATTATTACAGTTTCTTTTATGAGGAGCCCCCCTTTTTGTTGGAAAAAAAATAGTATTTCTTTTCGTTTTTTCTTTCTACTTATCCGCTTCGGATGTTTCTTGGTTGTTTACTCTTTTTCTTATTGTTTTGTTCCATTTCCTTTCTTTTCTTAGTGAGGTGGATAGTTCTATATGAATTCTTTTTACTATGCTATTGACAAGTAGGAGATACATGCTACTCTTGACTTCTTCTTCTTCCCTTTTTTTTATTTTTTATTTTTGTCAAATTTAACATAAACAAATTGGCAATTGAGGAAGGTTATTTTTTATTTATTTATTAACTCGGAGTTAATTCATTCCTTTTTTTTTTTTTTTTTTTTTTTTGTTTCCAATAGAGCATGTTTTTTACTCCTATGATTTGATTATAATGATTATATACACTGATGGAATATTGTCCATGGTTATATTTGTCCCCAAGCTGCATTTGAAAAAAATAAGAGAAAAGGACGTTAAAAATATAGTTTGTGGAAATTTTGAAGAGCCAAATACTCTTGCAGGGAAATCCATCTTTAGATCTTTTCATTTTTGTTGGATCACCTTGCCTTAGAAATACCATTCTTATATGCTTGCACTGAGGAGGACTTGACAATAGAGGTTTAGGGCATGTTGCCTTAGAAACACCATGTATCGAACACTCTTTAAAACTGTTTGTTTACCTTTCAATCCTAAAAGCTTAAGCTATTAGGAGGTAGGCCAACAATAGTTTTATACTTTAACACTCGCCCTCACGTGTGGGCTGGACAATGAGCAATTGTATGGATAAATTAATTGGAAAGCCCAACACGTGGATATTGAAGTCCGAGATATATTAAGGACCCAACACATGATGACATTTTAAATGAGGATAAAGAGTGCAATTACGGGGATTTGAACTCAGGACCTCCCGTTCTGATACCATGTTAGTTTACCAATTCATCTTAAAAGCTTAAGCTATTAGGAGGTGGGCCAATAATAGTTTTATACTTTAACAAAAGCAAACACCCTTTGCACTTCTCTGGTTAATTAGTCATCCATTGAATTCTTTCCATAAGATTTACATTTATTATACTTCTCTTTGATGGACGGCTAAATGTCGCGTTTGAGTGTCTTTGGTTAGCATTTTGTTTCGCTTATTTTATCTTGTCTGTTTTTATTTTGCTTGTTGAGGATGCCCTGTCCTCAATTCTTTGCAATTGATTTCATCGTCAATTAAAAAGGATGTTTCCTTATAAAAAAGATATTGATTATTGATTTTAAACACTCACATTTAATCATCCTATTTCAACTATGGTTTGTACTGTGCTAAGAGTCTATTTTCCTTGAATCAAGTGGAGTTGCAGTGGACCACTGTTTGAAATTCTTGTGAGGAACATCGTCCTGTATATTAATATGATGGAAAGCTACTTAGAAGGGTTGGTTAGTGGTGAGTTCCAAGTGAGCTACAATAACATTCATAAGGTATGTTACTTTGGATTATTATTTACCATCTATTTTCCAATATGAATAATATCCCTTTCTCATTTAGTTCTAATTTTTAAGGTCTTTTGGGAGACTTTCATCGAGCCTTGGCAGTTTGAAATTAAGGTGACAAGGAAACAAGAAATGAGTCTGAATAGCTCCATTATGACAGATATCCAGCTCAAATCAACTGCGCAGCTTAACTTAAATGTTACGGAACCCCTCATTGAGGTACTCATATCCTTTGTCATCACGGACTTTAAATAGCATAGCTTTAGCATGTTTCTAATCATTTGCTAAGTCTTCCTTGGGAACTGAATGGAGGTAATTATTTGATATACGTCCTATATCTCAAGAAAATTTTACATGACTGAAGACACGTTTTTATGCAAGAACTGTAATATCTTTGTGTGGGACATGAAAAAATGGTCTCAGGTCATAGTCTTGGTTATAGCTTTTTATTACTAGCTTTGTCCCAACATGGTATATTAAGGTCAATTATCCATTGTTGCCTGAGATAGAAGCAAGTTTGTAATCAATAAGTGAATTAAGGGAACCTATATTTTCTTCTTTTTAACTCTATTTTGTTCACCATTTTGAGCCCATTTGGATTAGCTTTTGCTATTACTTTCAAGCAGTAGAAGAAGAGAAGCATATGTTAAGGCTTTTATTTATTGGTGGGATGGTGCATGGAAAGAGCTTTTTGA
Organism: Morus alba; assembly: GCA_012066045.3. Taxonomy (NCBI): domain Eukaryota; kingdom Viridiplantae; phylum Streptophyta; class Magnoliopsida; order Rosales; family Moraceae; genus Morus; species Morus alba. Next base: position 13,231,868 of record CP050237.2, read on the forward strand.
TTTCAGAAGAGCTTTTGAACCTGTTAGGGTAAATAAGTCAAAAGCTATTAGTTTTATAAAAGCAATGAACACAAGGATATTTGATGGAATTTTTAACTTGTTATTCACTAATAAAAGGTTAAAAATATAAATAAAAAAGCTTTTCATAAGCTCTTTTTTACTAAGAACCAAGGAGGTGGCTTGTTCAAGAGATCTTATAAAAGTCGAAAGCCCAATGAATAAGTCTATCCAACACGTCCAAAAGCTGCTTTGCGCTAAATAAGCCAAAAGCTGCTTATTTTAAGCCATTCCAAATGGGGCCTTAAGCCAGACCAGAAAACACAGCAATTATTCACCAAATCTTTGATTTTTTATTTCACTGTCGTTTTGAAGGAAAGATGTTAATTTTTCTGAATCTGAAGCAAAACATATTACACTTGCACTTCACGACAATGAGTTGAAAACCTCTCATCTGATATAATCCTTTGCAAGAAAATGGGAGAAACAGTGGATCACCTTTTTCTCCATTGTTCAAATTCATGCTACATCTAGTCGCTTTTATTGAAAGAGCTAGGCTTTTGATGGGTTACACCTAGGGGTTGCAGGGATTTACTCTAGTTCTCTCTTCCCCTTAGCTTTAGCCCTAAGGGTAAAATTTTGAGGAAATTTGCCTCATTAGCTATCTTTTGGGGTATTTGGGCAGAAAGGAATTGTCGGATTTTTAATGATGTAGAGGAGGATTAAATTGTTTTGTGGGATAAAGTCAAATTTTGGGTTTCCTTGTGGGTGTCCGTGATAAACAGTTTGGTAATTGGAGCTTTCGGATTTAGTTTGGAGTTGGGCTCCTTATTTATAGACTAACTTCTCTTAGGCTTTGTTTTGGTTGTTGAGGAAATCTCATCCTCTCTTTGTACTTCTCCTTTCTGATCTTTAATTTAATTTGTTTCTTTATTTATATATATATATATATATATATATATATATATATATATATTCACGGTTTGTGATTATCTACTACCTTACAAAAATGCATAACTTGAAACAATTACTTGAAAGAAGGAACCAAATAGCCTTCAAGGGTTTGTTCCCGAAAAAGAACAGGAAAAAAAAAAAAAGACAAGGACATAACATCCAACGTACTTTTACCTTATTGCCCTCAATGAGTCTTACCTTTTAGACTAATGAGACGAATCAATTGAGACTCTGATGGTTAAGTGGTGTCGTTTTATTTTTTGTTGCCACTTTCGTAAAGTTCAAATGGAAAACTGATTGATTCTAATAAGCTTGTGTGGAAAAATATTGTGATCTGAATGTTGTTGGCCATCTGGATGGAAAGAAACTCAAAGATTTTTGAGGACTGGGTGTTGGAGACAAGGGATCTTTTGAGAAAGAAAAACTTTTTTGCTTCTTTGTGGACGTCAACTGACTGTACATTTCCTTTGATTATTCTAAATTGGAAAGATGTGGTGGAGATTAACTGTATAAGTCTTGTTCTGATATCTATGTTTTTCTTCTGATTGCATTTACTTTTTATGTACTGTTTTATGAGGATATCTTGTTCTCTTTTTCTTTGTAATTGAAAACGATGTGTCTCTATTAAAAAAATTGCTGTAATTTCCCTAATTATTTCATTTGTCTCTTTCAGTGCGTTTTCAGGATATTTGACATGATTAAGGACTCTTGGGATGCAGTTGAATCAAATAATGTTCCTGAAAGCCAAAAATTATTGAATCCTCCACACAAACATATGTATGATGGAAGATATGCACCCTACGTGCTCCAGAATTTGACTTCTCTGCCACTAATATATCATATTTATAAAGGGCCAACTGATGACTGTGGTGTCACGGAAATGGACGTGAAGTCTGTTGAACCAGGTGCTTCAATTCCATTGTATATTAATGATACCCCGGAGGAACTTTTTCATGCTTGGCCAACCCACTCCTCTGACAGACTTGCTGAGCAGAAATTAAGTGGGGTTGCTCATCACTATATCAGCATCCAACTTGATGGAACATCAGCACCTTTTGCTCCTATTTCTATGGATCGTGTAGGGCTTACCTACTTTGAGGTTGATTTTTATAAGGCATATAATGAAAATGGCGGAGATAATACCACCAACACTAGAAGTGGTTTTGAAGTTCCTGTCGTGTTTGACGTTTCAGCAAACCGCTATAGCAAGTTTATACGAATTTACTCCACGGTATGTGCAAAACTCACATCTATCCTAAGATTGTTAATGAATTTGAAGTGCCACTAACGCTTCATATCCAGGTTATCCTTTCAAATGCTACTTCAACGCCATTGGAGCTGCGGTTTGATATTCCATTTGGCGTATCCCCAAAGGTTTGGACAGAAACATTTTTCTTCCTGTAAGCCTATTTAAGGCCTCGTTTGCTTCGCGGATTTGAGTTTTCAATTCGAGCTAAGACGTGACATTTTTTTAGAGCTTTTAACTGTAGCAGAAAAAATTAGATGTGACATTTTCTGAGAGCTTTTAACTATAGAAACTTAGAATTGAAAACTCAAATCGGTGAAATGAATGAAGCCTAAATAACTTCTTGCTTCTATGACTGCACCATAGAAACTTATTAGTTAAATTTCCATTTCAGATATTAGATCCAATTTACCCAGGCCAGGAATTGCCTCTGCCTCTACATCTGGCGGAAGCTGGTCGGATCAGGTGGCGTCCAATTGGAAATTCCTACCTCTGGAGTGAAGTCTATAACCTTTCAAACCTTCTTTTGCAGGAGACTAAAGTCGGATTTCTTAAATCTTCTGTTTGCTATCCAGCTCATCCTAGTAATGATCCCTTTCGCTGTGTCATGTCAGTTAGAAATGTCAGCTTGCCTTGTCATACCAAGAGTGATTTAAATACATATGCTAAAAGTTCCTGTGAAAAATCAAAGAAGTTGGATGAGCCGAATAAGTGGTGTGTTCATCAGTTGACTCTATGTACTCCTCTTGTGGTGAAAAACTATCTACCTAAGGAAGTATCATTGGCAATTGAAAGTGGTGGGGTGACCCACACGGCATTTCTTTCTGAGGTTTGTGGCGCTATGTGGGCAAATATATTTTGAATTTTTGATTGAATATGTAGTTGTGTTAATATCTTTTAGCATTTTCTTCCTATTTCTATGGAACCTAATTGTACCCAAAAAATAATTTTTTTATTATTTTTATTTTTATTTTATTTTATTTTATTTTTATGCTATCTTTCATAGGTTGAAACTTTCTTTCACTATGTTGATCCTTCACATGACCTGGGGATTGAGATTAGTTTTTGTGGGTCCAAACCAGCAACTGTGAAGTTCCCACGTACAGAAACATTCTGTACGATGGCCAAATTCAGTGGTACTAAGTTTGCAGTATTGGAGGTCATTGCTTTTGATTCACACCAGTCAAATGGTAATCATTCTTCTTTTGAATTTTCTGTTCAATTAACTATATGCCAGATAGATTATTTTAATGGTGTCTGTTTTTGGTTTATTCAGGTCCAACATATGTTACAATTGAAAAGACAACGGATGCATTCTCTGGTGCCAGGGAGCTCTCAATTTATGTTCCCTTTCTGTTATATAATTGCACTGGTTTTCCTCTCTTGATCTCAGAATATGGAATTCAAATAAACAGAGTTCCTTCTGTCATTTCTTCCTCGTATGATATGGGTGAGCAAGAGTTATATCAGACAATAGATGGTCTCCATCTGGTGTCTTCTATAGAAGGCTCACGTGTTTCAAATCCACATGTTATAGAATGTTCTTCCTCAAGTCATGTTATCTCAACTAGAAATGGTGTTAATCCTCAGAAGCAAAGGTTTCGTTACAATTCTTTGATCTCAGAAAATTCCAAAGAAAGTCTTCATGAACATTCAAGCGAAAATGACTACAAGACTCAAAATGCTTCATTTAACAGCTCAAAGAATAGATTATCATCTTCAGGTGGTGATTTGAGGAATCACAACTTTATGGGCTATGACCGTGGAAAAGTTGGGGCGGACATGTACTCCCCTGTTCCCTTTTCTGCCATTAATGAGCTAATGGTTATGTTAAGTAGAGCTCAGCCTGATTATGTTCCAGAAAACACGTCGAATTTGGTGTGGTCAAGCCCATTTTTTCTTGTCCCGCCTAGTGGTTCCACTACTGTTCTTGTTCCTCAATCATTACCAAATGCTGCATTTATGATTTCTTTGACATCTAGCGTGGTTGCTGGGCCACTAACTGGGCGGTCAAGTGCTATTACTTTTCAGCCTAGGTAACCTTTCCGACATATTGCTGCGTTCTTCACATTTGTATTATGTTTGTTCTCATTGAATTTCCTCACTTTTCAGATATGTTATCAGTAATGCATGCAGTAAAGACATATGCTTTAAGCAAAAGGGTACTGATCACATTTTCCGTTTGCGCATGGGAGAACATTCTCATCTTCACTGGATGGACACAACTAGGTAGTTGCCTTAAATAATATGCAAGGCATCTGGAGACTGTTCCTGCTAACTTTAAAACTTTTAGTCTACTAATAGTTTAGCATAAGATCTCTTTGTTCACTTACTTCACCTTAAAATAGTTTTTAATGCTATTAAATAAATATGTCCTGCTACGGTCTTACCTTCTTGAGATCTCATACCCCTTTTAGAAACTAGATTAGTCTCCGGAGCATTAAATTTAGGCATTCGTTTCATTACAATAGCTAGTTTTTGAAAATTAAGAGGATGAATTGAATTTCTCTCAGGCAACAAATTTAGAACATTTGTATAGGTCATTGCATCTTTGAAACTTAATTTCATTTATTAACAAAATGCCATCTGAAAACGGCTTACTTGTTATTGTAAAGCCATCTGAAACTTAACTTTTCGGCTTACTTGTTATTGTAAACCTAGTATGCATTAAAGATTTAATTGACATTATTGTTTGCGCTAACAGTGAGCTAGAGGTATGAGGAGCTTGTAATGTGGTTGCGTAAAAGAAAGATGATGATGAGTTTGGAGAAGCAAATAGTTTAGTTGGGCAATTGTTGTCACACATTAGAAATATGTGACTTATGAGTTACATTCTAATGGTTCAGATTCTAACCTTGTATCTAGAGGCTCCTTTAGGAATCCATGGAAATATATTTCTGACTTATGAGTTCTTTATTCGCTTTATTAAGCTACCAAACTGGGAAACTGGTTGTTTAGTTGTGGTTGAAGTGCCAAGGATGGGTAGGACTAATCTAGTCAGATCTATCCTTGTTTTATTGTCCCCAAAATTGGACTTGATAGTTTAACAATGCACCAATTCACGTGAGGCCTCGACCACTTTGAGGTAAAGGCTTAATATAGTTTAAATAAGTTACGTGGAATCATTATTGCTACTTCTTTCTTGTCTAGTGATTGGCATGTATTAACCTTTTTGTTCATTTAACTTATTTGTCCATCTATCTTTTTCATTATTTCAAGGTATCCTTTTATTACTCGTCTGCCCTCATAGTTTTCTCTCTTCTTTGTATATATTTAATTTTCGGCATCGCCCAGGGAATTACTTGTTTCTGTTCGGTACAATGAACCCGGATGGCAATGGTCGGGAAGCTTTTTACCGGATCATCTTGGAGATACTCAAGTGAAAATGCAGAATTATGTGTCTGGATCATCAAGAGTAATACGAGTGGAAATGCAAAATGCTGATGTTTCTGTTAGAGATGAGAAGGTTGTTGGAAGCCTCCATGGTGATTCTGGAACAATGTTAATTCTCTTATCGGATGATGATACAGGTTATATGCCTTACAGAATTGATAATTTCTCAAAGGAGGTTAGTATATTGTTCAGTTTTCTATCTTCAAAATACTTATTTACCAAAATAGTTAGAATTTTATTTGAGGTAAAGTTTGTATTTAGGTTTCTCCAATTATTTGGATCAACAGTACGTACATAAATAAGTGAAGTGGGTTTCTTGATTTTTCAATTCATTTCGTGTCTCCCTGTCTCTTAGAATAACAGTAGTTTATTATTTTGTGTTTTTTATCAATTGCGTAAGATAAAGGAGGACCAAGGGTCCACCAATCCAGCCAAAACAACCTGGGACAGAGGATACCAAGCTAGGTTTCAAGTTAGGAAATGCTAGTCATTAAATTTTATGTGATGTATTGTTAACTTCACACCTATTATGCTCCAGTTGTATTCAAAAAAAAAAAAAAAAAAATGAAGAAGAAGAGGAGAGAGAGAAGCATGATTTGAGATTTTTCTTTCTTACGTAAATATGTATTAATGCCGACATTTTATTTTATTTTTTTTCTTATATCATTGACTAAGCTTCTTTCCACGTCATTTGTTGCCACGTTTTAGAGGCTAAGGATCTTCCAACAAAAATGTGATACTTTTGAGACTATTGTTCATTCATACACATCATGCCCTTATGCTTGGGATGAACCATGTTATCCTCATCGCCTCACAGTGGAGGTAAACTTTGTCTTCTCTTGTATATAGATATAGAATGTTTCCTAGCTTTTATGTTTACTCAGAACTCTTTGTTTTTGGAACTTAAAGGTACCTGGTGAGCGTGTTTTAGGCTTGTATTCCCTGGATGAGGTTAAAGAATACATTCCTGTTGACTTACCACCATCTTCCGAGGTATCATAATATAGTGTTAAATATTTTTTTGCTTAAGTGTCTGCTTGGATAGTTTTATGCTCTGATCACTAGTTAAGTGCACGGAAATGGAGATATCTATATCTTATTCAAGTATGTCTTTGTCTTCAGAAACCTGGGAGAAAATTAGTCTTATCGGTACATGCTGAAGGAGCTACGAAGGTAAATTCCTGATGCTTTGGCATGATATATCTACGGAGCATCTGAATCCTAGTAGCTCAGCAATCGCTTTCCTTTGTCACAGGTCCTCCGTGTTATCGACTCAAATTACCATATTTTGAATGATATGGAAAATTCAAGTGGCCCCCATTTAAGAGAGAAAAAGAAACAGGAGCAGAAACAAGACAAGGTTGTTGGTAACAAGGAACAAATCTCAGTAGTAATTCCACATCTTGGTATTTCCTTGATTAACATTCACCTTCAGGTATATAAATATGTAGCTATGGCTCTGCTTTTATAATGTTTCTTCCTTTTTAAATTTTTCACCTTTCTACTCGGAAAATGGAAACTTTCAGCCAGAGAGAATTCATCAAAAACTAAGAACTGCTCCAGACACTTTCCTTCTTTGTACTTGTGCAGGAATTGCTTTTTGCTTGTGCACAGAACATTAGAGTTGTTCTTCTGCAGAGTTTGGATCAACAAAAGCTCTCCTTTCAAATCTCATCATTGCAAATAGATAACCAGCTGCGCTCTTCACCATATCCCGTCCTCTTGTCTTTTGATCGTGAATGCAAAAGCAACCAAGCTGAAAGGATATTGCAAAGAACTTCTGATGGTTCTTACGAACCTGTGTTCTCCATTGCTGTCTCAAAGTGGAGAAAAAAGGATCTCTCATTGGTTTCATTTGAATACATAACCTTAAGGTGTCAATTGCTTCTTCTTTTTTTTTTTTTTTTTTTTTTTTTTGTCAATTGCTGCTTTATGTACAATTTCATTTAGTTACTCCCGATGTTAATGGTTTTTCCAATGCTTGCAGAGTAGCAGATTTCCACCTTGAGCTTGGCCAAGAGCTGATATTAAGCTTGTTTGCCTTCATCAAAGAAGTAACATCAAGGTTTCAGAGTACTATCATACATTTATCGGACCCTTTATCATCTCCTCTCATCTCTGATGCTAGTTTGGTGGAGTCCTCTTCACATGCTCAGATTTCTGAGTATCATCAGAAAGCAGGGGGGGACAACAGTTATTTCATCAATGTTCCTGTGTTTAATGACTATAACAAACACAGCAAATCACTACCTTTGGTAATTCCAATCGGAGCTCCTTGGCAGCAAATTTACCTATTGGCTAGAAGACAAAAGAAAATCTATGTAGAGGTGTTTGAAATAAGCCCCGTCAATTTGACCTTGAGGTTGATCACTAATCCCTAGAGAGAACGCCTTATTTCCATATTTTCACCTTAAAGCATAGGTCCTAAAAATGACAAATTTTCTGGTCGCAGCTTTTCCAGTGCTCCATGGATACTTAGAAAGGGGATCCTTACATCAGGAGAGTTTCTTGTTCATGTAAGTTTTCGTCCCCCTATAATTGGTGTTCAAGGCTTTACTGCACTATACCCAAAAAAAAAAGGGAGAGAGAGAGAAAGAGAGGGATTCTTAAAAGAGAAGTGGTATAGAAATAATATACATTCTCTTTTGCTACTGAAAATAATCTAGAGGAATAGACATAAAAGCAGTTATGTAGGTTTTTGTAGACGTTCCAAATATTTCCCATTTTCCACATCTGTCTTAGTGGAGTAGTAGTGTGATATGGAACTTAGATGGGCAATTTTGTTTTGTTGCTTCTAATTGGTACATGATAATTCAAAAAAGATGCTATATGTTCCAAATGTTAAATTATTACTATTTTATAGGAATAGACTTTAAAGCAGTAATTTAGGTTTTTGTAGACGTTCCAAATGTTACATTATTACGATTTTATTTGTTAATAACTATCAATTACAGAGAGGTCTCATGGCGCTTGCTGATGTTGAGGGAGCACAAGTTCATCTTAAGCGATTGACCATTTCACATCACATTGCTAGCTGGGAATCCATTCAGGAGATCTTTGTAAGGCATTGCACTCGGCAACTTCTTCATGAAATATATAAGGTAAAATGTAAATAATGCATGAAAGCTTAATAATTATAAGCAATTTTTAATCTCTATACCAGATGTTTAATTGAGGCAATATATTGGTTTGAGCGTTTCACCTTTCTTGAACCTGATATTTAATCTCTAGCTCTGGTTGTAAACCATTTTGAGTTGCAGGTTATTTTCTTCAGTGGTTTTCAACCTCAAATGCTAAAGTTACGTAAAACTATATGTAGGAATTCAAACTAGCCGTAGAGTTCATAGTTTCCTGATTTTGTGGATCTATAGTTACTAGTAGATATTATTCTACTGTATATAGCTGGAAGGGTTTATGTTAGTATCAGATTTTTAGCCCCTAGAAATCAGGATCAATCTCCACGGATCCTTGTGTATATATATGTACCTAATTGTTTCTAATGAATCATCAGAAAATTCCTATTATATTCTGCTTCATGGTATCAGAGCCACGGGTTTTTTGAACCCTAGTTTCCGTCTCTCTGGCCGCCGGCCCTAGCCCTAGTGCATCTCTCTCACCGCCGGCCCTAGACCTTCCTCCGTTCCTATATTTTTCACCTCTCTGAAAATCGAGCCCCTACTCTCTTTCTCTCTCGGAAATCTCGTCCATCATGGCTGACTCTGAGCAGACTTCCAGGGACTCATCCTCGTCTACCACCTCATCTCTCAACACTCCTATCAGTTCTCATACCATTCCCGAGAACAGTATGATCCCTATCATCAATCATAAACTCAATGGCCACAACTATCTCCAATGGTCTCACTCCATGATGATGTTTATCAGTGGACGAGGACGTGATGATTATCTTACAGGTGTGGCTGTCCAACCAGATTCCAGTGACCCTAAATTCAAAACTTGGAGGGCAGAAAACAGCCTGGTTTTGTCCTGGTTAATTAGTTCAATGACTAGTGAAATAGGAGAGAACTTCCTCCTTTACACTTCAGCCCAAGAAATATGGGATGCAGCCCGTGATACGTTCTCCAGCAGTGAAAACACTGCAGAACTCTTCCACGTGGAGAGTATTCTACATGATCTGTGACAAGGAGAGAATACAGTCACCATTTTCTTCACCACTCTGACGAGGTATTGGCAACAATTGGACCTCTTTGAATCTCATGAATGGAAGTGCCCTGATAACCGCACTTATTTCAAGAGAATAGTAGAGACCAAACGCATCTTCAAATTCCTGATGGGTCTTGATAAGTCTCTTGATGAGGTGCGAGGTCGAATACTCGGAACCAAGCCCTTGCCTAGTCTCCGGGAAGCCTTTTTCGAGGTACGTCGAGAGGAAAGCCGCAAACGAGTCATGATAGGATATTCAAACACACCCACCTCCATTGATGGCTCAACCTTTGCCGCTGCCAGAGACCACCAGTCCATGGTTGAACCAGCCGCCTGTGCTGCTCGCGGAACCTCTCAGCTTTCTGGCAATAATCGGCCACAAAGGGACGCCCCTGGTGCGGCCATTGTAAGAAGACAGGCCATGTCAAGGAAACTGCTGGAAGTTACATGGAAAGCCACCAGATTGGAAGCCAAATAGGGCTAATAATGACCGTGAGAGTCGGGGAAATACAGCCTCCACAGAAGGAACTAGAACCCAGAATCAAGTCTCCTTCACAAAGGACCAGCTGGAACTTCTTCAGCACCTGATCAGCAAGGCAAACCTTTCAGCCGGCTCAGTGGCAACAAGCGCAGGGAGTGGGTCGGTGAACAACAGTGGAAATTAGGCCCTTCATGTTGCCCAATCACCCTCAACCTCTTGGATAGTAGATTCAGGTGCATCAGATCACATGACAGGTGATAGATCACTTTTCTCAACTTATACTCCATGTCCGGGTTATCAGACAGTGTGTATTGCCAATGGCTCACGCTCGAGAGTTGGTGGAATGGGAACCATATATCTCTCAAGCAATATTACTCTACATTCAGTGTTATTTGTGCCTGACCTTGATTGTAATCTACTCTCTGTCAGCAAACTAAACCGTGATCTTAACTGTGAGACTAAATTCTTTGCCAAATCTTGTGTTTTTCAAGACTTGGGTTCGGAGAAGACGATTGGCAATGCTGAACTTTGTGCAGGCTTATATCTCCTCAAAGTAGACACCTCTTCTGCCCCAGACCAGAGTCATAATAAGAATAGGGTCAAACCTCAGTGTTGGTCTATTCAGAGTCATGAGTCAATAAGTCAGTCCAATAAAAACAGTGCAATAATGTTGCGGCACTATCGTATAGGTCGTCCAAATTTCTTGTATTTGAAACGCCTATTTTCATCATTGTTCATTAATAAAGATGCCAAATTATTTCAAGGTGATGTTTGCCAATTCTCAAAGCACACCCGAAGTACATATATCCCACGGCCATACACACCAACTCACCCGTTTTCACTTATCCATGCATCTTCAAAAATTTTCATGTCATGATTCGCACTCAATTTCAAGCCACCATTCAAGTCCTCAAAACCGACAATGCCCGTGACTTTTTCAACTCCGTTCTTAGTCCTTATCTCCAATCATATGGCATTGTTCATCAAAGCTCATGTGTGGACACACCCCAACAGAATGGTGTGGCAGAACGCAAAAATCGTCATGTACTTGAAGTTGCTCGTTCATTACTCTTCCAGTCTAATGTTCATAAGAAATTCTGGGGTGAGGCTGTTCTTACAGCCACCTATCTCATCAATAGGATGCCCTCATGTATTCTCTGTTTCAAATTTCCAGTAAACACCTTCCTTGACTCCTATCCACACTCACATTTACTCTCTCAAATTCCCCTTAGAATATTCGGATGTACAACATTCATTCATATCTACCCTCACAGCCGTGGCAAACTGGATAAAAGAGCACTCAAATGCATCTTTATTGGATACTCACCAAACAAAAAGGGATATAAATGTTTTTCACCTATCACCCAAAAGGTCTATCATACCATGGATATCACATTATTTGAAGATAAGCCTTTTTATCCCAATTTTTTAATTCAGGGGGAGACAAACACACATGAATCACAAAATTGGGACTGGACTTGTCTCATTAACCAGGTAACAAGCCCAACTCCATGCAATTCTGCCCCTACCTTACCTAACCCGCAACCTCCTTCACCTTCTACTCCACATACTCCACCGAGCCCTCCAAACACTGTTGAGCCACCATCCCATGAGTCCCATGAATCAGTAATGCACCCAAAACATCTCCTTCTTCCTAATGAGGCAGTAAGAGTCTATACTAGGAGACAACAACTTCAACAGCATGTTCAAAATCAGCAAAGCCAGCCGTCCAATCCAAGCTCAAGAAATCCAGAAATAACGCAAGGTAAGGCAGAATCTAACACAGAATATAGTGTTGAGAAAGTGACAGGAAATGACCCAGACTCAGACCTACCAATTGCTCAAAGAAAGGGAGTTCGGTCATGTACACAACATCCCATCCGCAACTATATGACATACTCCAAACTGTCCCAAAGATTCAGGGCATGTGTGACTACTCTAGACAACATCCAGATTCCCGGAACAATTCATGATGCATTAAAGGTTCCAGAATGGAGGGCTGCCACCCTAGAAGAATTTCAAGCTCTTGAAAAAAAAGGCACATGGACTCTAACAACTCTACCTCCGGGGAAGCGAACAGTGGGGTGCAAGTGGATTTTCTCAGTAAACAAAAGGCCGATGGAAGCATTGAACGGTTCAAAGCCCGTTTGGTAGCCAAGGGCTACACTCAATCGTACGGAATTGACTATCAAGAGACATTTGCCCCTGTAGCCAAGCTCAATACAGTGCGAGTTTTGTTATCCATTGCCGTGAATCAAGATTGGCCCTTAATCCAACTTGATGTGAAGAATGCCTTCTTGAATGGTGACTTGTCGAAGAAGTATATATGGATATACCTCCTGGGTTCGAAACCGATCAGATGTGAGGCAGAGTTTATAGGCTACGAAAGTCACTATACGGGCTAAAGCAATCACCTCGAGCATGGTTCGACAAATTCACAAGGGTACTAAAACAAGATGGCTACTTACAGTCACAAGCCGACCACACTCTATTCTCCAAACACTTCACCGATGGTAAGATTACGGTGCTAATAGTGTATGTGGATGACATAGTGTTAGGATGCCCTCTGTTCTAGATAAAAGAAATTCGTGGACAATTGAAACAACAAGATTCCGAAGAATTAACCAGGGGAAGTCTGGTTCTTTTGATTGAATGATAGCAAACTTACAGAAGGATGAATTACAATGCTGGAAATAAAATGGAGGTGAATTCGAGGACACCTGCCTAACCTCCACAGACTCAGACTATTCTCTCCAAATTCGTCGATGCTCTCCTCTTAGCCCGTAGGCTATTTATTCCTCTCATTCTAACTAACTTCCCAAATCCCCAAATCTGATCCTCTCACCATTCCCCATAACCCCATAACCGTATTCTAACAACGTCCTCTATCCTTGCCTCGATCCTATGGCAGCCAATTTACTTTCCTGCCCCTGCTCCTTCTTACTCCTTCTTGCGTAAACAAACTTGAGAGCCGGAGTACTAACATTACCCCCCCGCTCAAGCTGGACCTTGTCCTCAAGGTCGAAATCTGGAAACTGCTCTGTGATGGTGACCAGCGGCTCCCAGGTAGCATCCTCCTGTGGCAATCCTTTCCATTGAATCAATACCTCACGTACTTGGCGGCCACCTACTCGCACTATCCGAGAATCTAACACGGAGACGGGCTGAACTACAAGTTCAAGTGCATCAGTTAGTTGCTCCGGCAATTCTTGGCCGCTGTATTGCTGCCCCTTAAAAGCTTTCAGCTGGGAGACGTGGAAGACCGGGTGTATCTTGGAGCTCGCCGGTAACTTAAGGCGGTAAGCAACTGGCCCGACCTTAGCTAAAACAGTAAAGGGTCCATAGAATCGTGGGCTCAATTTTTCATTGACTTTCCGAGCCAAGGACTTCATGAAATAGGGCCGCAGCTTAAGTAGAACCAAGTCCCCAGGGTTGAAAACGACCTCCCTGCGATGCTGATCAGCAAAGTGCTTCATGCGCTGCTGTGCTAAGAGCAAATGATCCTTGAGAGCGTCCAGCATGAGATTGCGCTGCCGGAGCTGGACCTCGACCTCATTGACGACTGTCGACACTTCGGGAAAGCGATACAGAGGAGGAGGCTCACGGCCATACACCACCTGAAACGGAGAATACTTAGTGGAAGCATTATATGTAGTATTAAACCAGTATTCTGCCCACGGCAAAAATGTCATCCACTGTCGCGGCTTATCGCAAGCGAAGCATCGTAAGTATGTCTCCAAACATCTATTGGTAACTTCCGTTTGGCCGTCCGATTGGGGATGATAAGCTGTGCTTGGATGCAATCGCGTACCCTGAAGTCGGAACAGTTCGCGCCAAAAATGGCTCATAAAGATTGCATCGCGGTCGCTGACTATGGAGCGAGGGAAACCATGCAGGCGGACGATCTCGCGGACAAACAGGGCAGCCACCTGGGCGGCTGTATAGGGATGCGCCAAAGGGCAAAAATGCGCGTATTTGGATAGGCGGTCGACGACGACGAATATAGTGTCCATTCCCCGTGATTTTGGGAGGCCACCAATAAAATCCATGGAGACATCCTCCCAAATCCTTGCTGGAATCGGTAGGGGCTGTAGTAGGCCTGCTGGAGATAAGGCCTCCGATTTGGAATGTTGGCACGTCTCACACGTCTCAATGTATTCTTTGATGGCCTTTTTCATCCCTTGCCAAAAGAAAACGGCCGCTATACGTTTGTAGGTCCGCAGAAAACCCGAGTGTCCCCCAACCACCGAGTTATGGAAGTCGTGCAGCACCTGAGCGATCCAAGCCGATGACGGAGGTAGGACTACACGGTCCCGAAAATACAGCAGCCCTTGACGAAACCCAAATCCCTCTCGCAGAGGATGGCCTTGCTGCACGGCTGATATAAGCTTTGCGCAATCCGGATCTGTTTGTTGGTCCCTCTTGAGGCCCTCGATGTCAAAATGGTGCGGAATAGATAAAGCTGCGAACGATGCATCCGCCGCAGGTCCCCGTCGGGATAGGGCATCGGCAGCCCTGTTGGTTGCTCCCCGTTTGTACTGCACTTCAAAATCGTATCCAAGTAGCTTGGCGACGAGGCGTAGCTGCTCGGGGGGCAGAACTCGCTGGTCCAAGAGAAAACGCAGGCTCTGCTGATCCGATCGAACGACAAAGTGTCGTCCGAGGAGATAGTGTCTCCATTTCTGTACCGCGAGCACAATAGCCAAGAGTTCACGTTCATAAACGGAAGACAGCCTAGATGTGGCTGAAAGCACCTTGCTAAAGTAAGCAAGGGGTCGGCCATCTTGCATCAATACGGCGCCAACCCCGGTTCCCGAGGCATCGGTCTCTACCACAAACAATTTGTCGAAATCCGGCATAGCAAGCACGGGTAATTCTGTCATTGCTGTTTTCAACCGCTGGAAGGCTGTGGCTGCCTCTTCGGACCACAAGAAGGCTCCTTTCTTAAGCAGATCGGTGAGGGGGCGGGCGGTGGCACCATAGTTCCGCACGAACCGCCGATAGTAACCCGTAAGTCCTAGAAATCCCCGGAGGTCCCGTACCGTCTGAGGGTTCGGCCAAGAGACCATGGCCTCGACTTTGGATGGGTCAGCCGATACCCCGTCCGCTGATATAACGTGGCCAAGGTATTCCACCCTCTGCTGGCCGAAGACACATTTTTTGTAGTTAGCAAATAAGGTTTCCCTCTGTAGAACTGAGAGAACCTGCCTTAGGTGACCACAATGTTCTGCCCACGACCTGCTGTAGATCAATATATCATCAAAAAAAACTAGTACAAATTTGCGGAGAAAGGGTCGAAATACCGTATTCATGAGTGATTGGAATGTGGCCGGCGCATTAGTGAGACCGAAGGGCATAACGAGGAATTCGTAATGCCCCTCGTGAGTACGGAACGCCGTTTTTTCTATGTCTCCCTCCCGCACCCGTATCTGATGGTAACCTGCCTTTAAGTCTAATTTTGAAAAGAAAACCGCTCCATGTAGCTCGTCCAGTAGCTCATCGATGATCGGTATCGGAAATTTATCCGGTACCGTAAGCTGATTCAGGGCTCGGTAGTCGACACAAAACCGCCAGCTACCGTCTTTTTTCTTAACCAACAATACCGGGCTGGCAAAAGGACTGTTGCTAGGCCTGATGACGCCAGAGAGCAACATGTCTGATACTAATTTTTCGATTTCTCCTTTTTGTATCTGCGGGTACCTGTAGGGTCGGATGTTAGGAGGTGTAGCCCCTTCCCGCAGGATTATCCAGTGATCCCGTGCCCTATGCGGCGGCAGCCCTTTTGGGGTATCAAAAACGTTTTGGAACCGCCGGATAAGGCCCTCCAACGCTGGGGGCACGTTGGCCGCTTCCGTGGCCTGTCCTTCCGGTCCCATGGTGTTCAATTCCAGTAACACCCCCATTTCCTGTGCTTGACAAAAACGAGTTAAGGCACGGAAACTTACCAGAGAGTAACTGAGTGATGGATCCCCTGCCCAATGAATCCACTTTCCTTCGTGCTGGAATTTCATGGTGAAGTTCGCCCAATCCGCCCGCACCTCTCCCAGGGTTCGCAGCCAGGTAATGCCCAGGACTACTTCTGCACTGCCCAGCTCAAAGGGGAAAAAATCCTCGATCACCCCGTGCCCCTGTATGTGAATTTGCACTTCCCGGCACACCCCTACTTGCTGAAAGTTCATGCCGTTGCCCACCTGGATCTTGTGCCGTACGGATAAGTCCGTTGGAAGAGACAGAGTCCGTACCAGTTCCGCCGAGATGAAACTATGGGAGGCCCCGCTGTCAATCAACACGACGACTTCCCTTTTCCCGATGATCCCTCGTACCTTCATAGTGTTAGCCGAAGCAAAACCCCGAAGGGAGTTAAGTGAGAGATCAACGTTACCTTCGGTGGTCTCAACCGGTTCGGCTGCCGCCTCCGCCGCTTCCTCCCGAAGGTCCTCCTCTTGGTCGGAGTCTTCCCCTGAGGCGAGCAGGACCTGAAGCTGTCGGAGCTTGCAACGGTGTCCCGGACTAAATTTTTCATCACACCGGAAGCAAAGCCCCCTTGCCCTTTTCTGTTGTATCTCCTCGTACGAGAGCCGCCGGAATGGTGATCCGCCGTTAGCCGCCGTATTCCCTGCTCCTCCGGAAGCTTCTCGGTGTCGCGGTGCGGTGGGTTGTTCGCGCGGCGCTTGGGATCGAAGGGAGCTTTCTGGAGTGCTCGAGAAATTAGGGCTCGGGATATAACCCGGCTTACCCCAATAATCTATCCGGCTGCTCCGACCCGCCCGACCCTTCCTGACCCGGTCCACGGCCTCAAGTCGGTCCTCCACCTGTTGGGCTAGGTCCATCGTTTCGGGCAGCCCATTGGGCCGGTGCATCTTCACCTCTGCCCGTATATCCTCTCGCAGGCCATTGAGGAAAGCGCTTTTGTACACCTTCTCTGGAATCCCGCTGAGAGTCGCCGCTAGGGCCTCGAATCCCTCCCGGTACTCCGACACCGTTCCCCCTTGCCGGAGTGCCATTAACCGCTCGGTGGGGTCCCCTTCCCGTGACAGGCCGAATCGCTGAAGGAGAGCTGCGCGCAGCTCCGGCCACTCCTCGAACGGCTCCTGCGAATCCAGCCACTGATACCAGCTAAGGGCTCGCCCTTCCATGCACACGGACGCGGCCAAGATCTTGTCGTCTTCGTCCACTTCGTTGACTGTAAAATAGCGCTCAGCCCTGAAGATCCACCCGTGAGGATCTTCCCCATGGAACAACGGAAGCTCTAGCTTCTTTCCCCGGTGCTCCCCTCGGTTTCGCACTCTCTCCGGTGACCTGTGGCGGGGATATCCCATCCTTCCCCTCGCGGCCTCCTCCCTCGGCGGACTGAACTCGCCTCGGCCCGGCCGTAGGGCTTCCCTCCGTGGGGGCATCTGTCCGTTCCTTCCCCGCTCCGGGGAATTGTTTTCTCCCCGTTGTCGCCCCGGTGGCGACCGATCGATACGCGCCTGCCTCACCATCAACTCCTCCAGCCTCGCGATAGAACCCTGAAGCCCGTCGAACTTGGCTCCCATGGAAACCATCTCCACCTGAATTTCGCCGATGCGGGTGCCCAACGTTTCCACGTCCCCTTGGAGGCGAGGAACTGGGCTCACCATGTCCCCGTAGGATTGGAGTGCGTCCTGGAACCCATTCAGTCTCCTTTCCATCAGCGTGAAGCGATCTGTTTGGTTGGCCATGGATCGGTGCTCTGATACCAAAACTGTTAGGATGCCCTCTGTTCTAGATAAAAGAAATTCGTGGACAATTGAAACAACAAGATTCCGAAGAATTAACCAGGGGAAGTCTGGTTCTTTTGATTGAATGATAGCAAACTTACAGAAGGATGAATTACAATGCTGGAAATAAAATGGAGGTGAATTCGAGGACACCTGCCTAACCTCCACAGACTCAGACTATTCTCTCCAAATTCGTCGATGCTCTCCTCTTAGCCCGTAGGCTATTTATTCCTCTCATTCTAACTAACTTCCTAAATCCCCAAATCTGATCCTCTCACCATTCCCCATAACCCCATAACCGTATTCTAACAACGTCCTCTATCCTTGCCTCGATCCTATGGCAGCCAATTTACTTTCCTGCCCCTGCTCCTTCTTACTCCTTCTTGCGTAAACAAACTTGAGAGCCGGAGTACTAACACATAGTTCTAACCGGAGATCATGAAGAGGAAATAAGGAGACTTAAGCTTCTGTTGTCCAAAGAGTTTGAAATCAAGGACTTGGGTCATCTAAGGTATTTTTTGGGAATGGAAGTAGCTAGGTCCAAGGCTGGAATCTCAGTTTCCCAACGGAAGTATGTATTGGACCTCTTAAAGGAAACCGGCATGAGTGGGTGTAGGCCGGTGGACACTCCAATGGATCCTAACACGAAGTTGATGCCTCTAACCGAAGAGATGGCAGTAGATAAAGGACAATATCAGCGCCTAGTCGGAAAGCTTATCTACTTAACTCATACACGCCCAGATATAAGTTTTGCAGTGAGCCGTGTGAGTCAGTTCCTAAGCAACCCTTTGGTCACACACATGGAGGTAGTGGACCGGATTCTTAGATACCTCAAAAGGGACCCCGGAAAGGGACTCATGTTCAAAAAGACCCTTAATCACTCCCTAGAGGTTTACACGGATGCAGATTGGGCTGGATCCCCCATTGACCGAAAAATCAACCTCAGGGTATTGCTCCTATGTATGGGGAAATCTGGTTACATGGCGAAGTAAGAAACATCAGGTGGTGGCACGCAGCAGTGCTGAGGCAGAATTTCGAGCCTTGGCTCAAGGTATTTGTGAAGGAATATGGTTGAAACGGCTGCTAGATGAACTTAAAATTGGCATTTCAGGTCCTATAAGAATGATGTGCGACAACCAATCAGCTATAGCCATTGCCAAAAATCCTATTCATCATGATAGAACGAAGCATGTTAAGATCGACAGACACTTCATTAGCGAGAAGATAGAGAGCAACGTTGTATCACTAAATCATGTGCCATCTAGACATCAAGCAGCGGACATCCTCACAAAGGCACTCTTTCATCCAAACTTTGTTGAGCTAAGTTCTAAGCTTGGTTTAATGAGTATATATACCATCTAGTTTGAGTGGGAGTGTAGGAATTCAAACTAGCCGTAGAGTACATAGTTAGTTTCCTGATTTTGTGGATCTATAGTTACTAGTAGATATTATTCTATTGTATATAGCTGGAAGGGTTTTCTGTTAGTATCAGATTTTTAGCCCCTAGAAATCAGGATCAATCTCCACGGATCCTTGTGTATATATATGTACCTAATTGTTTCTAATGAATCATCAGAAAATTCCTATTATATTCTGCTTCACTATAAACTCAAATCCAACTACTGCTGAACTTTCTAAAATATCTAGCAGAGAGCTCCCAAATTCTATTATTGTCCTGTTTAAGTGTTGCCTTGAATCAGTCAACCCTAAAATGCGATGAATACTTATTTAACACAGGGCTCGGGGATCTTATTTTGTTTCTATTTCATCTGTCGTCATCTGTCATAGCAACATGGATAATTGGATCAATTGCTTGGGCAAAGGAAGCAAAAATGAGAAAAAGCATGACTTAATGTTATTCGAATGGCATTTTAGTTTCTACTATTGCATTCTTGGGAAGTTGATTATCAGGTTACCTGGAAACCGATAGGGTTATTAAGCATTCTATATCTCCATAACTCAATGTGAGCAGCGTGCTAGATTGGTCTCACTTTAGTTAGTCTAGACGTTAATCTAATTATTTTAGCATTTCAGAAGAATCAAACAATTATAAACAGTATTTTAGACATTAATCTGATTCTTTTTAACAATTCAGAATAAGAATCTAACAATTATAAAACCTTTTCAATATGGTGAAGTTCATCAGTTTGACATTTTAAGCATTCAGTCTTGATCATTATGCAAAATTCTGCTTATGTGGACTCAAATAGCAGTCTTTTATTGTTGGCTTCAAACTGCTTGGTTTTTTAGTAAAGTCGGTACTTGTAAGTATATATCTCTGTGGTTAAGATTATAATACATCTTAGGCACACGCATGGATTATTTGTTTCCATTTAGAGGGCAAAATAGTGTGCTATCTAATTCTTTCAACTACAGGTATTTGGCTCTGCTGGTGTCATAGGTAACCCCATGGGATTTGCAAGGACTCTTGGGCTTGGCATCAGAGATTTCTTATCAGTACCTGCCAGAACCATTTTCCAGGTAAAACTTTTTCCAATTGGTTGAAATGTTCCCCCACTTTCATCGTGTTGAGGATTAACAATTCCATTGACAGAGCCCTACTGGATTGATAACTGGTATGGCACAAGGCACCACTAGTCTTTTAAGGAACACAGTCTATGCTGTAAGTGATGCTGCTACGCAATTCAGCAAAGCCGCGCACAAGGTAATTCTACATCTAATAACATCTGTATAATTTCTTTTGTTTTTATTAAGGAATGAGAAATTTTGTTATAATATAAGGGACAGTAAATGGAAAGGCAGGGGAATTGTTCGTAGACGAATTTCACAAATTTTATTTAATTTAAACGTCTCTTTGCAGGGTATTGTTGCATTTACATTCGATGACCAGGCGGTTTCCGGGATGGAACAGCTACAGATGGGCGTTGCATCACATTCTAAAGGCGTGATAAATGAAGTTTTGGAGGTATTCCTAGTCACTATCAACCAAGTCTCATGACAAATTTCATTCTTGAGATCTTTGATGTGAAGGATGAACAAATTTATATGTTTCACTATAGAACATATCCTAGAAGTTCTCAAGACTCGTTTACCATTATATAACTCAATTGTTTTGACCTTTTTCTTCCAGGGACTCACTGGTCTCCTTCAATCACCAATTAAAGGAGCTGAGAAACATGGTCTCCCTGGTGTATTATCGGGTAATTGATTGCTATTTTTCCTCCCCTTCCTCCTATCAGAATTGAGTGCTAGTATGGATCACTTAGAATTGTGCCTTATTTTATTTCTGATCATCAAATCCTATGAAGAGACACAATATATGTTTTTGAGATGACAGATGGTCAGTGGCAATTGCATAGCTTTTAATTGTTTCTCTTGTGATATCATGTCTACGGCTCAGGCATAGCATTAGGTGTTACGGGTCTTGTGGCAAAGCCAGCTGCTAGTATTCTTCAAGTTACTGGAAAAACTGCTCAGAGCATCAGAAATCGGAGTAGGCTATACCAGATGGCACGACAAAGATTCAGGGTCCGTTTTCCAAGGCCTCTCAGCAGGGAAGCTCCTCTCAGACCCTACTCTTGGGAAGAAGCTCTTGGAACATCTGTACTTGCAGAGGCCGGTGATGGCGTGAAGCTCAAGGATGAGGTCTTGGTCGCATGCAAGGCACTTAAACAAGCTGGTAAATTTGTCGTCATCACTGAGAGGCTCATATTAATTGTGAGCTGCTCCCGCTTAGTGGACTTGGGCAAGCCCGAGTTTCGAGGTATTCCTGCTGATTTGGAGTGGGTAGTAGAGTCAGAAATTGGTTTAGAAACTGTAATGCATGCTGATAGTCATCAAGGAGTGGTTCACATTGTCGGAAGCAGTTCAGATACGTTATCGCGGCAAAATCATCAGGCAAAAGGAGGTAGTGGAACATCTGTGCGTTGGAATAGTCCTACTCTCCCCCTCATTCAAACTAACTTGGAACTAGAACACACAGAAGATGCAGAGAACTTGTTACAGATTTTGTCATCTGCAATTGAACGGGGAAAGAATCAAGGCTGGGGCCGTAGATATCTTTTGCACCGAAGTGGTATCAAGTAGGCCAATGTAGTAAAATATCTATTCCTAACACAAATTCATTATGGCAACACGGTTGACTCACCAATTTTGTAGAAAATTTGCATCGAAATAAAGTCGACGAGATTCAGAGTAGGGCTTGCTTATTGCAAGCTTCGAAGAACTGAATTTCTTCACGGAGTGTGATAGACTAGACTACCATCGATCCACACATGCATACAAGAAACGTGGTGAGGATATTTGGTCATTTCTGCATGTTGGTGGACTGATTGAATTCGTATCACGAAAGAGCAGCCTTTGAACCATGCCATAAATAAACCCTATGGTTACAATGTGAATTTATTTTTCCTCCTTTTTTTCTGTTTATATATGATGTAATTAAGGAGCTTAATTATATAGCTCCATTGCTATCGAATGTCATTCATTGTATACAGAAAATAAGAGTAGATAGGCCTTTGGTTTCCTAGTTTTTGAAATGCGATTCTGTTAATCTGTACTATGTGTACATTAATTATATCACATCCTATTAAATGCCAAAAATGGGAAATATCAAAATAGTTTCTCATCTCTAGGTTGAGGTGGTTTTTCCCAGTGCCTGTTTACTCGATTTGGCTATCTATTCTGATTTGCTGACACACACACACACACACACACACACACACACATATATATATATCATATAATATACATTAAAAAAAAAAAAAAAAAAACTAATTCGCAACTGGTTGAGTTGCTTTTTACTATTTGCCCACACTCATATATATATCATATAATATACATTTAAAAAAAAAAAAAAAAAAAAAACTAATTCGCAACTGGTTGAGTTGCTTTTTACTATTTGCCCCTGTTCACTTGATTTGGTTATCCGCTCTTATCTTCTGTTATATTATTGTATATCACAGAGATAAGTACGAATGAATCTGATGAATCTGACAAATTCTGGATAGATTTATGAATAACACTATACATTCTGATAAAAAAAATTTTGAAATTACTCTCGCAAAAGATTTACAAGTAGAATTAAATAATGTTTTCCTTATAGTAAAGTTAATATAATACAGAAATTATGAATTTACTGTGTAAGTTCAGGATTTACAGTGGAACAAAAATTATATTCTAATTATAAATTATGTACTTATCATGTAAATTTAAGATTTATAAATAAACACAGCATGTGTTCTAATGATAAATTTAAGATTTATCATACAGTAACTCTTAACATATCTAAAAATATTTTATTTTATATTAATAAAGTTCTCATTTTATCATGTAAATTCAGAATTTATAAAAGAACAATTTAACTCTTAACATATCTAAAAATATTTTATTTTATATTAATAAAGTTCTCATTTTATCATGTAAATTCAGAATTTATAAAAGAACATAAATTGTTCTTTGATGGTAAATCTTAAATTTAGACTATAAATTCAAGATTTACAATACAGTAAGTCAAACATAACTAAAATATTGATTTTATTACATAACTAAAAATATTTTATTTTATATTAATAAAGTTTTGATTTTATTATGTAAATTCATTTACACTGTAAATTTAAGATTTACGAAAAGCATAATTTAATTTTGATGGTAAATTTTGAATTTACACTAAATCTAAGATTTACAACCGGTAAGAGAGGAGCAGATACACAATGACAAATATAGAGAGAGAAGAGAGGAGATCTAGAGGGAAAGAGAAAAATAAAAAAAATAAAAAAATAAAAAGATAAAAGATAAATTGAAAAATGAAAAAGTCAAAATATAAAAGGTCTATTAATTTCTATACATTAGTGAATTAATTATTTACTAACATAAATTTTAAATGTGTGCCTATTTCTTACCATTTCTCTTTCTTGCATTGGGGAAGAGATGCATATTTCTTAAAAGTGTACCGGTCAAGTTTTATATCATTTACTTTTAATTGATAATCTTTTTAGTCACACAACTATACTAACAAAAGAATATTAATAAATAATAAATAATAAAAATCCAAGTTAATGCACTCTTAAGAACAAGTTCTGCAATTTTCTCTTGGAAAAAAAAAAATGCAAGATAACGCTCCATAGAACACGGACGATAATTTCACTCTTACTCAAATCATGTGGTGTTTTCCTGCTTGGATTCTCTCATAATAAATTTCGAGAAATTTAAACGAAGATTAAATGACTAGTATAATACAGCAACAAGAGAGGAGACAGAGATGAAACAAATATGGCAAAAGAAGGACATTCAGACGGAGACACTAAACAAAAATTAATAGAAACAGCCACCACCCGGCCCTTCAACAAATACAAAAATAGCCCTGTTCTTTATTCGGAGCCAAAATGCCGAGAAAGATTCACCTCCATGCTTTACATTTATCCAAGTCATAGTCCCCCCAAAAAAATCCAACCCCACCATACCAGCAGGCCCGCCTGCAATCAGATCGTAGAAATAAAGTATGGACCTATTTTCATCGGATTTGCCTGCAATAGATGGAGAACAAGCAAAAGCAGAGTGACTGCAAATCAATTATATGTTGCAGCCCTGGCCTTAGGAGGTATGTAAAAGGAATTGCCGTAGTCAATAGGTGTGTGCATCAAAGGGTTCCATCTATCGAAGATTAATCGACCCCCACGGCCAATTCTTCCGCGAAATTTACATGGTTGTGGAGAAACTTCATCTTTTGTTGAAGGCTCTGGTGGTAATGAGATGCCAGCAGCTGCCAGCTTTTCTGGAACTAGAGGTCTCGTGAACAACAATACTGGTTCAAGGGGATCCTGCATTAAGCACACCCAATGACAATTCAGATTCAAGGGTTTTTTTAATTTTTTGAAAAAATTCGGGGCTAAATGTGAGGCTCATACAAGCAATCAGAGATTCAAATTAGACAGGAAAAGAATAAGTGAATACCATTTTATGAAGCCATCCTTGTGGCACTTGACGCCGCCTAAACTCTTGCTTCATATGTCCAGTGGGTACCAAAACTAAGTTGGGCTCCACCAAGGGCTGATTTGGGATTGCAGAAGGCCGTGTACCAGGACGGCTGTTTGCAACTGTGATGTCATCTGAATCTACAAATTCTTCCTCGCTCAAACCAAATTTGAAAGTTGATGGTGGGAATCCAGGAAGGGCCAAGCCATCTTCCATAAGCTCCATTTCATGCTGGAATCGATGAGAAAGCACGCACCATACAAAACAGTTTTAAATTATACCAAATTTAAACCACATGGCTATTTAAAAATTTGTTTTTGCTCTCATGCTTATGCTAACTCAAAGATCCCGTGGGCTTGAGTAGAAATTCGAACCACCACATACTAAAATGTACAAGTTCGAACCACCAAAATAATAACCATTTCTGAAGGCATAAAAAAATCTAGTGCTACAATACGATAATTCCAGTAGTACATTTTCCAAGGTTATATGTAAAAGAGAAATCTTTAGGATCGTTTTGTTTTTATTGCCATCAAATCTTCAAACCATAATGTAAGCATGAAAGAATTCTTTTTTATTGCCATCAAATCTTACAAACGACAACATAAGCATGAAACAGAGATTCCTAACTTGCATGAAAACAATGTTTCTGATACAATATCTCCAGTTGTATATTTTAAAACGGTACATGTAAAAGTGAAAGCTTTAGGATCATTATGTTTTTTGCCACGAAAGAGAATAATAAAAACATGCATACCTTATATTTCATTTGGATCCTTTGAAGACTAACTTCAGCTTCCATGACTTCTCTCTTTTTCTCTTCTCTCTGGACATGTTGTTACATAGCAGAAATTAGAGCTTTTCAACCAGCACAATTCTATTGATGAGATGAGGGAATAAACAAATAAAATGAGAAGGACCTTCCTTTTCTTCTTTCTGAGGATCCATCATCCTCTTTCCTTGTAAAAGGGCTTTTCTTATTTAAAAAACAAAACAAAGAACAAAAAACAATCAGGAGGACCAAAAATACTTCCCCCTCAAAAGAAAAGAGACAAAAAGACCGCAGAAACAAAGAAAACAAAATTACAAACTGTTTTCCAGGTTCCAACTTAACAGGAAAGACATCACCAAAAATTCTTTTGCTTTTTTTTTTTTTTTTTAAGAAAAACTTCCTTATATTGATGAAATCAATTACAACAGAAAGAAGACGGGGCATCCTCAGAGAGAAGAGAAAAGCCAAACAGAAAAAACTAGAACTAAACTAAAACTAAAATAAATATACATAATATATATATATATATATATCCCTAGGAAATATTTTCATTTTGTTAATAAGAAACAGTAAGCTTTATTAAATCAAAAATAATTTATGAACAAAAGTTTCAAGATGAACAAGGGGAAAAAAAAAAAAAAAAAAAAAAAAAAAAAAAACCTGAATCAAGATCCCAGGAAATCTTTCCAATTCAACACAATCAATGAGGAGGGAAAATTTGACTGATTTAAAGACAGCCCAAGGCCAGAATGAACTTAACTAAGACTTCGGCTTTAGAAAGAATTCTAATATTCCTTGGCAACCAAATTATCCAGCAATGAACCTTACAAACTCCCAACAAATCACAAAGGTAGTAAAGCAGCAAAACATCCAGAAGTAAGAGCAACCTGTGATAAACTTTAAACCTGAACTAAAGAATTTCGGAATTCATCTCCACCCTGCCATGAAGAAACAAATGATCTAAAGTCTCTTCAATACGCTTACACAGAAAACACCAAGATGGAGAAATTGCAGACATGATCATCTCCTTCAGAACATGTCATGCGTATTGATCTTACCATGACTTAAAAGGAAGCCCACCTACACCTACACCCCGGTTTTGTATTAAATTCGAATATGCTTAAGTTGCTCTTTGGGTGACCAACACTGAAATTCTACCATGAGTTCAGTTTACCACTAAGCATCAGCCAAGCAGATACTTGAATTCCTCATGATTTTTGCGCCAAAAAAACTTGGTTGTCAGCCTAAGAAGAGATGAGCCAATCTGGTTTGTTCTGCACTCTGCCCTCTCCTTGCTGAATCTTATACACATTTATTACTTTCTCTATGGGCCATCACCACATCTGCCAACCATCCATGGTGTCTCCCCTGAAATAACCAAGATAGAATCTTTAGAGTTTTAAGATCTAGGAGTCTTCTTTTGGTCACCTCCTCAAATCTCTTGACGCTTTGATCTTTCTCTAATATACCTTCCATGTCCCATCAAGCTTACCAAACTATCAGCAAAATTCCTCCATCCCCATCTGCTAGTACAACCTCCATCCCCATCTGCTAGTACAACCAAAAGGAGCATCAATATCTTCAGTCCCAGCTCCAGATTAAATCTTCAACTCCATGAAGTTCCTGCCATTATTGTGCTGATCCATACCAACAAGGATGAATTATTCCCAACTTCCTTAATAAGTTCAACGCACCATGAATGTCGAGAACTGCAAAATTTGTCTTCCATATGACCAATATGCATCCCCTTAATAGTGATGAAGATAACTTGCAACTTTACTCCAGTACGGCTAACAGTATATGATCCATCCAATTAACAACCTAAGAAATTAAAACTTTCTGTTCTATGAAATCTGTGTGGATGACTGTATCTACATGAGTTCATGGCTCCAGGTTCAGTTCCTATCTAACTTGGCAATGAGAATTTGAAGCAAGAATAAAAATTCTCCTCTATCATATGACTACAGATAAAAGTGTGAGAAAATTTGAATAAAGTACAGATACCTTAATTAAGGCTTCAAGCAACGTCTTTGCTTGGTCTAGGTTACGCCTAACCTGCAAAGGTCAATTTCAGCAGAACGTTATTGTTAAGGTCAATTTCAGCAGGAAAGTTTTTTTTTTCCCTCTTTACTAGGAACAAAATGAAAATAACATAAAAGTGAAAGAAGCACCAACCTGGCGAAGCTTTTCAAATGATTGCACATTGTTCTCCCTTCTTTGCATCTAAAAGAAAAACAATAACAAAAGATACTCATCAACAAAACAGCATATGCATTTATGTTTACAAATAAGTTCACAACAGAAAAATTTTCGACCAAAAGCCAAAAGCAAGCATATATGAATTGTCACCTACCCTTCTTGTGTGTAGTCTATGAGCCTTCTCCCTTGGCCTAAAGACATTGTACGGATTGGTGTCATTAACAGGTGGAGGAGGCTGTACCCAAAAAAAAAAAAAAAAAAAAAAAAAAAAAAAAAAAAAAAAAAAACCAAGGCCATTAAAGGGTGATTCAAACAATGCTCAATGCATTCGCAAACGAATTCAAAAAAACATGAGGAAGATAGTTTAAAATTACATACGGGTTATCAAATCTTTGTTAATGCAAAGATCTACCCATAATGGGAAACTTATATGCCAAAAGGGATTTAAAAAGAACCTGCAAACGCCGTAGAATAGGCTTTTGCCACTGTTCACGCTGCACAAAACAAAAGGCTGCATCAATAACCAGTATTTACAGGAAGAGAAGACTCGATTAACCATATTATATAGAAAGACAATCCATTTAGATACCAAACATAGACAACAAGAATTCACACATCTTTTTCTCTCCGTAGCCTTGTGAAACACAATCTTCTCCATTCAAGCGACCATGTACATGGATAAGGGAGGAGAAGGAGGTGCTTATAAAGGTTATAGCATTAGACTCATGAGTGCAGCCTTACAATCAGAAACTCAAGTTGCTGATATTTTTTATTGTTTTTAATTAATTGTGTAAATTTGTCCCACTTTGATTTTTTTTTTTTTTTTTTTAATTTTATGGAAAAGAAACAAAAACATTTAAGTAATGGAAAAAATATGTATAAACAAAAGGTGGAAGAGTTATCCTCCAAAGAATTAAAACTAAGCTACAAAATGGGTGCCCAACTCCTAAAAAGATCGGAGAAGAGCAAGCTCCTAAAATCTCTTTCCTTATGGATCCAAATAGCTACCCAAAATTTGAATTTATCTGAAATAAAAATGCTATCCTCCTCCCTTCCCACAGAGATTCGGTGGTTTCTCTCCAACCAGACAGCCCAAAAAATAGCTAAACAGCCACTCTACTTGCATAATTATTTGCAAGATCTAGGAAAGACCTAGTAAATCCCAAGCTCCCTAATCATCCAACACCATATCTCATAGGTGTAAGGACAGTAAAAACAGATGATCAGTTGATACACTGCTGTCCTTACAGAGAACACACCAGCCTGAGGACAGTGAACTAAACGGTTTCCTATGCTGCATTGAGACATGAGTATTCAGCTTATCAAGGACTAGTAACCAACAAAATACTTGAACTAGGGCCAGCAATATGAGTCACGACACAACAATACGACTCGAAAACGACACGAATTTCGCGGATTAGGGTTGAGAAAAAAGAGGTTCGGGTCAGAAATGGGTCGACCTGAAATTAACACGAAAAATACGTGTCAATTTCAGGTTGAACCCGCCTAACCTGAACACGACACGAAACTCGTAAAAAACTAAAAAATACAAATATTTTTCATTATATATTTTTTATTTTATTATAAACTTGTGATATCATAATAGTTATACTCAAAATCCTAGACTATTATTTGCTTATTTTCAATGGATGTGATTGTATTTAGTGTGTTATGAATTTTAAGTTATTTCTAATATGTAAAAAACTAAATAAAAGTATACAATTTTCGTGTCAATTTCGGGTTCACAGGTGAATTTCGTATCACGAGTCATTTTCGTGTCGAGTCGTGTCAACCCGCAAAATGTTCGTGCTGCGGTTTTTAAAAAATTTTGTGTCATGGGTCGTGTTTAGGTTGACTGTAAATTTAAAAAGAAACGATTAAAACACGACACGTGACACAAATTGACACCCCTAACTTGAACCTTGGATGGAACACAGGTAAATGATATTCAAAAACTCAAAGTTGGGGAAATCAGAACTATCCACCAAAGAAGAGAAAAAAGACGAGACAGAAAACAACCCGGAACTCTCTAACTCCCAAACCCTACTATCCGAGATCCCTCCCAAGATGATGTTTTTAATTTTGACTTTTTAAGAGGATACCTTATCCTCTTTTCAGCATTTTCTATTATGTTATGAGAGTTGGTGCTTGTCAAAAACAATTAATAGAAGTACTCATCCAAATCTACAATAGAACAGAACAAACTATAGCAATTTAACAGTTTCTAGTTATCGAATCATTTGCAAGGACTATAACTGTCTCCAGCTAACCCAATTGTATGGGACCTAAATTATGTACCTTCTCTTTCCAATAATTATAAACAGACTGGATAATAGCATATCTTATGTTCTGAGCTTGAGCTTGTAGAGCCTACATCATCAAATGGATATAAGGTCAAGTTAGATATAACTTCAACAAATAATTCCACAAAGCCAAAGCTCAAGTGCTCAACAATATGTTATTGCAAGTCTCTCAAGTACCAAAACCGCATAAAAGAATCATTTGGCTAGATACAAATCAAGATTGTAGTATGAAGCTGAATGCATAATAACATTGGTTAGAAAATGCAATATCACCTCCATAGCAAAATCGAGCTGCAGAAGAACAGGGATTGGCGAACCAAGAGTAGGCGTTATTACTCCAGCCCTTTCTCGTGCCTTATGATCCAAAACTTCCAACTTGAAAAGAAGGCCCTCAAACCTGCAACCGGACCTCTTCATTACATAAAATCAAAGCAAGGATGACATGCCAATGCCCACATAGTCGTCAAGGTCTTAATTTACAATTAAGGTCAACGAAAATACCATATCAAAGATAGTCCAGGAAAACATCGATAATTAGCTCAAAAAACTGATTTTTTTACCTTTTCTTTAATGAGAAATAGAAATTGTATCAAAATGCAAAGATCATAAAACAAGGAAACAGGCGAGACAACAAGGAATCCTGAGCCTTATAAAAACATAAACCATAAATTGCACTGAGTCTAGTAGAAAGAAAAAGCAGTTCCTAGATCGATTGTTATAGCTTTTTTGAAGTTTCTTATAGCCAAAACACCAAATTTCTTAAAAGAAACATTGAATTTACCTAATCTTGTGACTATAGTACTTTATATACCCACCATAAGACACGTTTGCTCAACTGAACATACAATATCCCAAATGATCAAAAGGGCAAGTAACTATAATTCAATAAACTTGGAAAAGCACACTACAGCAAAAGGATACTAAAAAATGCTTACCTATCGGGTGCAAGAATCTTGCGGTCTCTGTTGAATTCCTCAAGCCAATCCTCGTCTTCATTGTCAAGGTCGTACTCGATAAACTCTCCCAACTCCGCCCGAGCTGCGAAACGGAAATTCAAATGCAAAAATTACTCAGACTGATCAAATTTACGCGGAACACAATCAAAAAGAAAGAATGTATGCATAAATAATATATATATATATATATATGAAAGAAAGAATGTATAGAATGGTGACCTCCGCGGGCACGCAAGTAGGAAGTGGGCTGAGAGAAGGTGCGGGAGTAGTCTCTCTCGTAGGTGTCGACGACGACGAACTGAGGAGTGGGGATTGGCTTGGAGGAAGGCTGGAGGTTGTGGTGGGATTCATTGTCGTCAGCGATGGCAGCGTGACGGAGGAACTGAGAATTGCGGGTGGAAGACGAAGTTGGGGCGTCGTCGTCCTCGAAATCCTTGACGGACTTCACAATCGGAAGCTTCTTGTGAATGTCCAATGGCCGAGGCCTTATCGACAGCCTGCTCATTCTTCTTCACTTTTTCTCATCGAATCTTCAAAACCCTAGACTTCTTTCCATTACCCAATTCCTTGCTCTTCTGATCTTCTTCCAGTTTGCTCCAACTTCTTCTTCTTCTTCTTCTTCTTCTTCTTCTTCTTAGGGCTTGCTCTTCTGATCTTCTTCCAGTTTGCTCCAACGAAGAAAACCAAAATCACTTGTAAAAGTTCGGTTTTTAACTTCCTGCACTTCGCACTCTTTTAGGTTGTGTTTGGTCGGGGTAATGGTTAGGAATGGACATAGGAAATGTAAATCAGTATTTTTTTTTTTTTCTCAATTTTCATTCTATTGTTTATTCTACTGGATGAAATTAGTCCAAATTACCTGCGTGTTCGCAGCCGTTTTGAAAAAAGATCTCGTTTAGTTTATTAATTTAAATTTTTAATTTAAATTAAGATATAATTTTATATGAGAATAACTTAAATTTTAAACTTAAATTAATAAAATAAACGGAGTATTTTGAAAAGTAAAAAATGAGAATAAAAATAAAATAATATTTATTTATTAAATATTTTAAAAATAAAAATAATAAAAATAATTTTTTTAAAGTAATTAAAAAATAATTAAATGTTATTTTTATTTTTTATTTTATTTTTAATATTTATAAATAATATTATAATATATTAAGTAATAAATACAATTTTATTTTTTTATTATATTTAAAATAATCTCTTACAAAATCATGTAATTTTATAATCTATTTCAAAATGATTTTTAAAATAATCTCAATTTTAATTTTTATTAAAAATAAAATTATTTTAAAACTAATTCTAAATTTACCGTACATTTTCATTTCCTATCTCAATTTATCTTTCCTTAATTAAAGATAAGGGTATATTGATCAAAT
The DNA here is from genome assembly GCA_012066045.3 of Morus alba. NCBI lineage: Eukaryota > Viridiplantae > Streptophyta > Magnoliopsida > Rosales > Moraceae > Morus > Morus alba. Next base: position 13,264,387 of record CP050237.2, read on the forward strand.
CAAAGTTAATTCCATTTCTTTACTTAATTATAGTCAAAGTAATCGTATTTAGATATGGACTCAAATATCTAAAGCAAACAAAGGAGTTTCTTCTTTGTATTATGTTTATATTGTCATTTCATTTTTATTGCCACGCCAACCGTTTAATAATGCAACCAAACGCAACCTTACAAAATTTCTTTATTTCTTTACCTCTTGCATTTTAATTTTTAACAAGCAAGAGGAATTAAAGTTACGGGTATGCACCAAACCATTTAAATTAAACAAACTAAATCAAATTAAATAAAAAAAAATCAAACCAAACGATTAATAATCAGTTTAATTTGATTTAAAATTTTAAAAATCCAATTAAATTGGTTTGATTTGTGATTTTACCCTTAAAAAAACAACCCAAACCAATTTCTACCTCTAAAATTATATATATTTCATATATCTATAATTTATTTATATTTAAAAGACTCTTTTATTCCAAAATTAAATGATCGTAATTTTAAAAGTTTCTATCATAACCCATGCATATACGGTATTAACAGTGCCTTCGTGATTTACCATCAAGCTCTCTTCTCTCTGCTCCTCTCATTCTTCGCTCCTCTAGATTCTGATCGTGATTTTCTATAAAGCCTTGTCTCTTTATTAATGTGAATATAATTTATGTAATAATAAATGTTTCTAATTTGTCTATATTTATTTTCTTTCATATATTTAAAAAAATAGAATATCATATTCGATCGTAAGTCACAACTCACAACTAATATTACATAAATATATCATAATTTAATTGCTTTGACTTCATTTTGTCTTTAGAAGAAAGAGAGAAAGAGGTTAAAAAAAAAAAAAAAAAAAAACACACACACACACACACTAAATATTAGTACCAATTATGCTTGAGACTTGAGAATAGATTGTAAAATATTAGTTCAAACTAATTAGAAAAACCAAACCAAGCCAATTGCAATTGGTTTGGCTTGGATTGGATTAGATCACTCAATTAATTTGGTTTGATTTGAAGATCTCTAAACTAATTTGTAATTGGTTCGGCTTACATTTCACCTAAATTAAATGGGTTAGTTAGTTTGCATACCCCTAATTAAGATTGTATCTCAATGAGAGTATTTTAGAGTGTGTTTAGTATCAGTTCTGTTTTCATTTTTTTTTTAGACAAAAAAGCAGATATTGAGAAGGAAAACATGTTTGGAGGAAAAAAGTGAAAAAAAACCGAAAACCAAAACGGTTTTTGGTTTAGTGTAAAATGACTTAAAAACTGAAAATGAATTTCCCGTTCACTTCGCTGATTCGAGTTTTTAATTCGAGTTGAGATTTAATTTTATGTGAGAGCTTTTTACTGTAGCAAAAAAATTAGATGTGATTGTTTGTGAGAGCTTTTTACTGTAGTAAAACTCGAATTCTAAACTCGAATAAGCGAAATGAACGGGACCTTAAGTTGTTTTTCATTTTCAGTTTGGGTGAATGCCTTTTTTTTAGTAAGTAAGTGTGGGCTTAAATGAACTAACGAAGTGCTCTTAAATTAAAAATCAAAATTGTATAACCAAACAGAGTTTCAGTTTTTCTTATACTAAAAAGAATTTCTTAATAAAACTACCAAACGCACTTTCATAAACGATTTATGTCTGAGATTGAAAGCGTTTTCATTTTTAATTTCATACGAAAAACAGAATCATGTTGGAACTAATTCCAAACGCACTCTTAGTCTTTACGGTTTTGTTAATTATTAAAAACAAATAAAAAGGTATGATGTAATCAAGGGGTAGACGTAAGTTTTGTTAATTCTTGCATTTGCTATAGGTATACTATTAGTCATAAATTACTATGATTAGAAACACGTGGCTTTGATAAATTTTTTTCAAAGTTGTTGTATTAGCAGAGAGTCTAATTGTAGTTGTTTAGTAAATCTAACAATACATAGAAGAGTTAAAACTCTTTTTTTTTTATGGTGGCAATGCATTCACTTATTTTTTTTCCTTTTTGATTTTTTATCTTTATTTTTTTAATTCTATATAATTTTCTAAAATTATATATATTTCATATATCTATAATTTATTTATATTTAAAAGACTCTTTTATTCCAAAATTAAATGATCGTAATTTTAAAAGTTTCTATCATAACCTATGCATATACGGTATTAACAGTGCCTTCATGATTTACCATCAAGCTCTCTTCTCTCTGCTCCTCTCATTCTCCGCTCCTCTAGATTCTGATATTAATTTTCTATAAAGCTTTGTCTCTTTGTTAACGTGAATATAATTTATGTAATAATAAATGTTTTTAATTTGTCATATTTATTTTCTTTCATATATTTAGAAAAATAGAATATCATATTCGATCGTGAGTCACAACTCCCAACTAATATTACATAAATATATCATAATTTAATTACTTTGACTTCATTTTGTCTTTAGAAGAAAGAGAGAAAGAGGTAAAAAACACACACACACACACACACACACAAAATATTAGTACCAATTATGCTTGAGACTTGAGAATAGATTGTAAAATATTAGTTCAAACTAATTAGAAAAACCAAACCAAGCTAATTACAATCGGTTTGGCTTGGATTGGATTAGATCCCTCAATTAATTTGGTTTCATTTGAAGATCTCTAAGCTAATTTGTAATTGGTTTGGTTTACATTTCACCTAAATTAAATGGGTTAGTTAGTTTGCATACCCCTAGTTAAGATTGTATCTCAATGAGAGTATTTTAGAGTGTGTTTAGTATCAGTTCTATTTTCATTTTTCACATTTTTTGAGACAAAAAAGCAGAGATTGAGAAGGAAAATGCGTTTGGAGGAAAAAAGTGAAAAAAAAAAACGAAAACCAAAATGGTTTTTGGTTTAGTGTAAAATGACTTAGAAACTGAAAACGAATTTAAGTCGTTTTTCATTTTCAATTTGGGTGGATGCCTTTTTTTTGGGAAGTAAGTGTGAGCTTAAATGAACTAACGAAGTGCTCTTAAATTAAAAATAAAAATTGTATAACCAAACAGAGTTTCAGTTCTTATACTAAAAAGAATCTCTTAATAAAACTACCAAACACATTTTCAGAAACGATTTATGTTTGAGATCGAAAGCATTTTCATTTTTAATTTCATACAAAAAATAGAATCATATTAGAACTAATTCCAAACGCACTCTTAGTCTTTACGGTTTTGTTAATTATTAAAAACAAATAAAAAGGTATGATATAATCAAGGGGTAGAAGGGTAAGTTTTGGTTAATTCTTGCATTTGCTATAGGTATACTATTAGTCATAAATTACTATGATTAGAAACATGTGGCGTTTGATAAAATTTTTTCAAAGTTACTGTGTTAGTAGAAAGTCTAATTGTAGTTGTTTAGTAAATCTAACAATACATAGAAGAGTTAAAACTTTTTTTTATGGTGGCAGTGCCTTCACTTACTTTTTTTTTCCTTTTTTATTTTTTATCTTTATTTTTTTAATTCTTTTTAAATTTTAAATTTTTATGTGTTATTTGAAAATATATTTTTCCTCACTTTACTCTTATAGAAGTAATTTTTCATATGTGTTCCTATTTTATTTTTAATTAGTAAAATATTTTTCTTAAAATGTGATTCTACTTAATTTTTTTTGTCAATTAATTTTTACACATATTCTTTTTTAAAAATAAATTTAAAAGTCTTTAAATAGTTGTATAAATGAATTTCTCATTATTCAGTAAATAATAAACTTTTCGGGTATCTGTAACACGGTAATACGTGCAGAGCACATTACAAAATTAATTATGTATAAAAGTGCTATGAATATATATATAATGATTAAAATAAACAGACTTTAATAGCATATTTATAATTTTAGTTATTCCTAATTTTAATATCAACATTCATATAAAATAGTAAAAATTAATTGTAATTATAGTGTTTACTTAACAATTAAGTGGTTTAATGGGAAACAATCCCTTCACTTTTTCTAATGTTTGTTAAAATTAGAAATAACAATGACTCCCGTTTGTTTCACTGGTTTAGTTCAGTTCAACTCGATACGAACGGTGAGCACAATTTGAAATGACGTTTAGTAAGCACGCAGTTTGAATTATATTATCCATTTAAAGTTTGAATTGAGTTAAACGACCCAACGTAGAGTTTAGCTCCCCCATATTAAGTTCAACCGTTCAAACTATTTCCGAACAGTAAAAAGTTTCACTTTCTTTGTTTTTCACACCTACCAAATACAAATTCAAATTTTATTCACTGTTCAAATTAAAACTTTAACTACACATCTAAACGTCAATTTAAACCATAGAATTTGCATTTTTATGTTCAAATCAAAAGGTTTAAATTGACAAAATTTAAACTTGCGAACCAAATGGGATAAATATTATCAATGTAATCAAGAAAAATTCATTTTACACAATAAAATAATAGTAATTCATCAAGAATAAATAAATAAATTAAACATTCGTTCCCTTTGACAAGTTTAATATTTTATTTTCTCATTTCTTAGAAGGAGAAAGAGGAAAATATGTTAATATTTGAGATGAATTAAAATTAACAGACTAATGTTTAAGGAAGTTGATAAATATGTTGATTTAATGTAAATATGCATTTATAATCACTTTAAATTTCAAAAGTACCCTTAAATGAAAATTTCACATATCTTTAAAGTTTCTAATATCACCCTTTTTGTAATTATTATATTTTTTTATTTTAAATAATAATATATTATGTTAATAGAGTTCACAGATTAAATTTTAAATGCAGAGCGCACCAAAAAAAAAAAAAAAAACCCCGAACATTTCTCAAAAAGAAAAGAAAGTAAGCATAATTCTCATTTCCCACTCCCGATGTCTAATCATCATACGTAAAGATACAATTAGGAGTTGTTCTTTTGTATTTTTGAGTTAGAGTGATTTGAGTGATGATCTTGAATTGAGTTTGAGTTATAACTTGAGTTGAAGTTATAACTTGGGTTTGTATTTGAATGTATACATTTGAGTTATGATTTGAATTGAGTTTGTATTTAAATGGGTCAAAATTTAAATTTGTATTTATATAGTATTTTAATAAAAACTCAATGGTGATGAAAAATTTTAATAATGTATATAGGTGAGATTTTATTCTTCTTTTCACTGTGAATGCATAGAAAAAAATCATCTTAATCAGAATTAAAACGAAAAAATTATGACATTTTTAAGAATAATAAAAATATTATTCATTAACTTGAGTGTGAGTTTATGAACTCGAGTTAAAGAGAAAACTTAGGCCTCATTCATTTCACCGATTCAAGTTTTCAGTTTTAGACTTATATAGTAAAAAGCTCTCAAAAAATGTCACATCTAACTTTTTCTGCTACAGTAAAAAGCTTTAAAAAAATATCACATCTCAACTTAAATTAAAAACTCAAATCTGCAAAGTAAACGAGACCTTAAACTCAAATTTAGCTTTAAACTCTAATTCAAACTCAAATTTTACAAAAGAACATAAACTTATGTCTCATTCATTTCACCTATTCGAGTTTTCAGTTTTAAGTTTTTACAGTAAAAATCTCTTAAAAAATATTAAATCTAATTTTTTTTGTTACAGTAAAAAACTCTAAAAAAATATCACATCTCAACTCAAATTAAAAACTTAAATTTACAAAATAAATGAGATCTTAAATAAAATTCTAATTCAATTTTTTTCGTTCCAAACGAACGACCCCTTAATTCCACGAGTAGGAGGACTTTATTTTAATTAGGATAACGAATTTTTTAAATCAATCAAAACAGAAACGTGACAACTTGTGGAGCAGCGTCCCCTCCTCTTTCGTCGTCGTCGTCAGGTTCAAGTTCTTCTATTCAGGTTTCTCTCTCTTTTGGTTTGAATTTCCGTTGACCTTCGGAGCTCCAGTTTCTAATTGTTATTTTCATCGATTGTCATTTTTGTACGCCTTTAATTCTCCTTTATTTTATAGTACCCTTTTCATTCATTTTATTTGATCTTTTTATGCTTATTTCAATCATCTTTTTTTTTTTTTTTTTTTTTTTTTTTTCCTTTCATAAATGAAGTGAACTAGACGATGTTCAAATTATTGAGTTTCTTCAAATATTTTCATTTTGTTAAAAATCTTGCTTAATTACTAACAGGTTCACATTCATTGCCTCAATGTTGACTGATAACCAATGTTTCATGGGTTTGGTTTTTTTTTTTTTTTTTTTTTTTTTTTTTTTTTTTTTTTTTTTTTTTTTTTAGGAAATTCGTCTCTAGTAATTAAAACTAGTTTCCCCCCTAAAAGGGTATGGGGTTCATTTATAAAAATGTATTTTTTGGTCGGATATATACATTAAAATTAAGGAAGCTCTGGGCTAGCATAAAATGACTTTTTTCTTTTGGAAAGGAAGAACCAAAATCTTCAATTGATATTTTAGATTGAGTAGAAGGAGGCTTGTTTGAAGATGTCCAAAATTTAAACGTTATAACACAAAAAGGAGGAAAAAGAATTAAGCCCAAATTTGATTTCTTGCTAACAATCATTTTCCTTTTTTTTTTTTTTTTTTTTTTTTTTTTTTTTTTTATTTCTAATTATCTGGTTTGCTAGAGTAACCAGCTTAAAAAACTAATACCTTCTGTTTCTTTTTAGATTAAAGAACACTAGTGGCCCATTTGGTCCACGCGTTTAGTTGGTGATTCTGATTTTGAATTTAAATTTTATGAGCTTTTTTTATTCAAATTTTTTATGAGAGAAAAGTACTGTGACAAAATCATAATCATGCGTTCAAACACGTGAAACAAACGGCCCTAGGTCTAAGATCTAACACCAAGTTTTTCAATGGTTTGCAGAGAAATATCTCTAATATCTTTTGCACTCATATCCCTTCAAACTGAATAGAATGAAGGTGTTCGACGCGCACTGTCATCTGCAGGACCCAAGAATATGGAGCAAGGCTCCCCAATTGATTGCAAAAGCTAATGAAGTTGGAGTGGTCGGCTTTGCGGTCAACGGAGTCTCTGAAAATGACTGGCATTTGGTCAAGCAACTCAGTCAATCTTACCCTGCTTACATAGTTCCTTGCTTTGGTCTCCACCCTTGGTAAGTATTATTGTAGTTGCTTAAATGTCTATGAAGTGAAAAAATATACGGTAGCACTCTCTAGGTAGAAGTCAATCCCGGAATCAAGCTTGCTAAAGAACAGTGGCTAATGGTTTATACCAACTTGGTTTGATTCACAACCCGATTTTTTGTTGGTTACTTGTTCTTGACAAACTGAGCACTCATGATTTGTTGCAGAGGAAACTGTTTCTCTCAATATCTTTGGGTGATGCATTTTATGCTGAAACAGTAACGAAACCGTTGATCTTTTATTGTGCAGTGTCCATTTGTTTATAGTATTTAGTGCTTGCTACTTAGGAAAGTGGGGATTTTGTGGGTATTCACTAGTTGTAAAGAACTTTGTGAATCTCATTTTTGGTCTGTGCCGGGAAAGAGAAGAAAACATTGGGGAAAGTAGGGGGGATTTAGTTGGAGAGAAGTCGAAGAATTTTTAGGAGCATGGGGAAGGGGGCGTTGTTGTATGGGATAGAATTAGGTTTTGGGTAGCTTTACAGGTTCATGGAGAAAAGGATTTTAATGGTTTTCTTCTCTCTGACCTTGTTAGAGACCGGGGCTCTATTTTGTTCTAGAATTTTGTGTGTGCGAGGGTAGCTCATCCTCTTTTTTGTCATTTCTAATGTAAATATAGTTCTGTTTGTTTTCAGGGAAAAAAAAAAATGTAACTCAAATTCACGTAGTATTGTAGGTTTATTCAAGAAAGGACTCCGAGTTGGTTCGACACATTGAAGCAATTCTTTGATTCCACCCCCTCTGCTGCTGTTGGGGAGATTGGGTTGGACAAAAGTTCACGGGGAAAGCAAATTGATTTTGCGGATCAGGTTGTTTAGGTGTCAGTTTAGAAGAAAATTTTTTAAATACGATGATTTCATCTGTTTGCTGATATTATATGAAATATCTTCGTCAGGTTCAAGTGTTTCAGCAGCAGCTTCAGCTCGCAAAAGACTTGAAACGGCCGGTGTCCATCCATTGCGTTCGTGCTTTTGGTGATCTTCTTCCCATAATGCAGTATGCTTCTTTGCATATCAATGGCTTCATTTAGTGTAATGTTTACATTGTATATCCATTTTTCATATAGTCACGTCAGTCCTTTGCATAACTGTTAACCAAATTCTTGCGATGTCTTTGTTCTTATTTTAGGCGTATAGGGCCTTTTCCTGCTGGTGTCATTCTTCATTCCTACTTGGGTTCTGCTGAGATGGTTCCTGAATTTGCCAAGCTTGGTGCTTACTTTTCATTCTCAGGATTTCTCATGTCTATGGAACAACGCAAGGCAAAGAAGATGCTGAAGATGGTGATTTTATCAGTTCTGATATGCAGTATAAAGTTAATTAATTTCTTATTAAAAAAATTAAAAAAAGAAATTCTTAGCTTATAAGCTCCACAGGTGCCTTCTGAAAGGATTTTGTTGGAGACGGATGCACCTGATGCCCTACCCAAGTCTGCATCGGATTCCTTGTATCTAGTTGAAGGAGATTCTTACAATTCCAAAGAACTTCAACCGCAACAAGGCATTGATGATCTTAGTTCTGCAAGTGATGCATCAACAATGCCTAAAGAAACCCTTAATCATCCTGCGAACATTTTGAATGTGAGTCTGCATCGAAATAGGTTTTACTTATATCTGTTTAATGGTAGACATTATCCAAGGAAAAATACTTTTGCACTCTCCCAAGCTTTCAGTTGACTTGCATTTTGGCTCTTAATGCATAAAACCATTAGATTATCCCTTGCCACTTTGATTTTGCTTGCTTTCTGTTTTGGCTTGTATCATTGATCTTGTCATATTAATCCGATTATTTTGTTCAATTTAACTTTTTCCTCGCACAATTCGTTAGTATATGCAAAGTCGAAACATAACGCTTTGGTTATTTTGACCATTTTATCCAACTTGCTTTCACCGATTGGACTCATGTGAAAGCTTTTTAATAGACTGGGAGTAAAGTAAAAGGTGGGTACAAGGACAAGGGGTAAAGTACTTTATATACTCATGGTATTGATGGATGAGTTTAGTGGAAGACCAAAGCTAAGTAATATGCATAACATGAGTATTATTAATTCAAAACAAATATTTAAGTACTATAGCTTCCTTTTTTTTCACATTTCTTTCTTTTGTTAATGGCTGATCCTCCTTTTTTTGCTTCATGTTTCTATGTTCAGGTGCTCAGTTATGTTGCATCTCTGCTCGAGTTGACTAAAGAGGAAGTTGCTGAAGTGAGCTATCAAAACGCAATTCGCCTATTCTCATATAGAGCTCCTTGAATCACTTTCTGAAAGATGAATCAATCCCTCGTCAATTTTAATAAACAATTGTACATTTTCATTTGTTTTGTTGATCACTGACTGCATATTGGAACGTGTTACTGTACGTGTTTCAGATCATTGCATTTGCATGCCATGCTAGTGATAACTGATAAGTCATGCATCCTCATGACTAGAGTGGTCAAACGGTAACGGATTAACATGTTGTGCCGTGTCATGCCCCTGTGCTAACGGGCCGACCAAACCCATTTCGCAGCTCTACCCATGACTAAAGTTGTAGCTATGCTTGTAGTGACATAGGCACAACAAGTGGCTTAAAATGCCTCCCCGTAAACGTCTTCTTTTGGTACCTCATTAGCCACAACAAATTCATTATAAGAGGTTTATTATTCCTGTGATGGAGTTTAGGATTTTAGTTAATTTTAAGCAATAACTATAGATTATGTTTATTAATTTTATCTTATTATTATTTCTCTCTATAAGCACGTAACTGTACTTTCAATTTAGAGTTGACTTTGATGAATAAAATGTTCTCATAAGTTTTTGTTTTCTCTGTGTGATCCTCTGTTTCTCTCACGTAGTTTTAATTCCCTAAATACAATAAATAGATCACAAAGTTCCAAAATGTAAGGATAGATGATTATTGTTGTTGTTGATAAGAACACCACCATGACCACCAACACCGTATACGAACTAGACATGTGTATTTATTTGAAGTTGAAGCCTGATTGAGATGCTTATATAGTAGTATACAAAGACGCTGTAGTTTGTCTTATAACATTTGCTTTAAGGTTTACTCAGCTCCCATAATATTCTCGTGTATTCTGGTTCCAACGGCATAACTTCTGAAAACTTATGGCTCATTTGGAAGATGCAAACTAAGTGGTTTGGACCAACATTCAAATTTTATGAGAGAAAACACTAGCAAATCTTTTTAAATTTAATTTTTTTTAGAGAACACTGTTTGAGTTAAAACTAAGATGGTTTAAACCCTCCAACCAAATAAACACTTATGGGATGTTTATTTCAAGGGTTCGTCTTTAGTTTTGAATCATGATTCTTAGTTCTCTACAGTATTTCTCTCACAAAAAATTTACATTTCAAAAATCAGAATTATAAATTATGATTTTGAATTCATAAATTAAACGTCTTATTAGTGATCCTGTATTTTGAGTGTACAATTATCGTTACAAAATGGTCTAAAGTAGTTAGTTGTTTTGAAATAATCCCTTTGGAAATCATTTCACATGAGGTTCTTCCTGACTATGTGGAATGGTACCCTAGGGTGAGTTTTTTAGTGGTCAGTGGTCAGGTTTGAGTTTGTTAAGGTCTGCTGTATGTTTGCAGACTGTTAATGTTGTGTTTTTTATTCGCCTTGTTTGGTTTTGTTTTGTTGGTTTTGTGGCTTCACATTGTAGTCATGGCCGGGTGTGTTACTTTGTTGGCTGCGGTGCTGCGCCTCTTTGTGGTGTGTTTTTAGTGAAATTCTCATTTAGGGAAAAGACAAAGGGAAGGAGTCCTTGCAACCAGCATTATTAGAAGAAGATTATAGTTTAAACAAGAAGAATAAATTATAGCACCAAATCTTTACAAGCAGATGAAGAAGAAGACCTAAATTACTAAAGATTCTATATTAAGAATGAAAAGTAGATTGTCTAGAATACAAAAGCAGATAGTGGCCAATAAAGAGCAAATCAAATTACTGAATTAGGACTACAGAAATGAGAGCAAAGCCCTCATTCTCTAAAGCGACAATACCAGAGGAAGAATAAATAAATAACCATGATTACATCATGATCATCGCTTCGTCATGATTCGAAGGCAGTTAGGGAGAATGGTGCCAAAGATCCAAAACAATTATTTTCAAACACTAATTTTGGACATTTAGGAGTAAATAATAAATTTTCATGCACTGATTGTGGTTCCTTGATGCAAATGAACAAAATTTAAAACACAGTTAAACATCAAATGCTCCAATGAATAACTGTTAAAAACAAAATAATTAGTTCACAATTCAAAGACAAACAAAAGATTCTACAAACAAACTAAAAAACCAAAATCTTAAAACTGAAGTCCATGTTCTCGAGCTGCATTGGCGATGGCTTCTACACGTCCATGGTATGGATATCCACCTCGGTCGAAGGCCACCTTTGTGATCCCCTTCTCCAAACAGGTCTTTGCAATGACTTCACCAATCTTCTTTGCAACTTCCTGAGAAAAAAATGAATGTTCCAAAAAACGCAATTAGTAATATCTGCACTGCTCCAATATCCAAAGCCTAGCAATTGAAGGACCTCCTCACCTATACATAATACATTCAAGTTGAAAGTTTTCGAGAGCAATAAGCTGAAGGTGAGTTGTATTTTGTAGATTGAATTTTGTTTTACACAACAAGAACATGTTGTGAACAATTTTTATATCCTAGAGAAAGTTTCAAATAACAAAAAATAACCTAGCTATTTTCTACATGAGCCATCACATACTGAATTGGACCTATTTGGCATTGTTACTGGAAGCTACTATTGGCTTCCTAAGTCCAAAAAAATGCTTTTAAGAGGGTTTGGATAGGCTTTCATAAGACCTTTCAATCAGCGTCATAAAATGTAGCTTTTCCAAAGGAAAAAAAGAAAAAAAAAGTTTATAAACTGCACTCTAATATTTCCCGTGCTTATTAAAAAATCTAAAACTTTGTTTTTGTGCCATTGGGTAGCATAAAAAGGATATGTTTCCAAATTCTGACTGAAAAAGCACATCTTTTACTTCTCTTCTTCTACTACCTAAACGTAATAAGGCATCTTTTCACCAAAAAAGGGGGAAAAAAAAGCAATGAAGCGTAAGTAAAAGCAATGCCAAATAGGCCCACAGTTTTCACTAATACTGAGAACTTACCAGCGTAGGGCCAGAAGTGTAGCTAAACTCTTCTGAGATGGATTTTTGCATTGTGGAAGCCGCAGCAAGTGTGTGCATTTTGGTGTCATCAATCACCTGAGCATAGAGATGCTTGTTGGAGCGGAAGACACTTAACCTTGGCCTTTCAGGAGTCCCTTCAACCTGATAATAAAACACACAAATTTCATTGCAAATACACCAATGAAAAAAAAAATCTAATTATATTAACCATAATCTAAAAACCATCTGAAGCTCCTTCGTTGTCAAGAGATTTGAAAGAAAACCACATACAAAAGTTCTTTCCATTTCCACTAGGCGAATCATTGCATTAACATTACATTTTTAAGATGGAAACCCTTCTTTGTCGTCTCCTCATTGCTTAGCAGATAAAATATCAGAACACGCTTGTTAAGTAAACAAACACAGAACAGATTATTGTACCTTCTTTCTGATACGAGAATGGCGAGCAATTCGGTCTTCTTGTCGGGTTTTGGCTTTGGCTTCAACAACAAGTAATTGGACTCGTTGCAGCCTTGGAAATGGAAGGCCAATCCCAACTTGAAGCTGAAGTTGTTGGGAAGGGGCAACTGCACTCTGAAAGAATGAAAGTGACATTCTTCTCCTTACACTCTCTTTCTCTGAATCAATTGGAAAGGGAAAGAGTTATCAGTTTTTAGGGATGGCAATGGGGCAAGTACTGTATATGGATTGGGAAAACTGATCCCACACCTGGCCCACAGTACAAAAATCCTTATTATCCAAACAGACTTGGGTTTATCCCTAATGACTTGTTCTCAAAATTTTCCATTTTTCAAACTAGGCCACATTAGTTCCTTGAGTTTCCCAACTTAATTGATCATTAACTCATATTAGAGGAATACGAGTTCTAGAGAAATGAAACTTAAATATACCAATTTTTGGAACATTTAAGCCTAATTTTTATATACAAATAAATAAATAAACATCAAAAGTGGTGTACGGCCTAAACACTCTAGTTTTAACAAGCATGGAATAAATGAACTGGAGGGTGAGGATTGCAATTGCTGGTGCAGAAATTCTTCAGTGTAGTCCTATCCCTAATCCAGCTCCCTAGTTTTAACAAGCATGGAATATCCACATTCCACAAATTTAAAAAAAAAAAAAAAAAAACTTAAATATATTTCTATAAATTTCTTTAATTGATTTCAAGGATAAAAGAAATATATTTCAATGATTAACAACAATTCTTAAATAGAAAAAAAAAATAGTTACTTACTTTTATTACATAGCTCATCTATTGACTATTCACATCTAATCATGTTTAAAAATTTTCTATTATGCCTTTCTAAACAACAAGGAAAAAATAAAAATAAAAAATAAAAACCCCTTCTTCCCAATCAAAGCAACTAAACAATATCACAAATCTGAAAACAGAAAATCTCACCCAAAAAAAAAAAAAAAAAAAAAAAGAAATCACAACCAAAGCAACCAGTATTGCGGTCTCGAAACACATTTTGAAATTATAAAAGCGAAATTTGAAGAACATCACAAATTTGAGAATACCCAGCCGAATTATGCACACAATTAATCACGTAATCTGAGAAACCACATGCAAAAAGACAAGGAAAGTCAAAAGAAATGAGCAAAAAAGAAAAAGAAAGAGTGGATAAAAAGTACAATGTTGAATTCGCACTGGGAAGAGAAAAGGTCGACAGAAAAAGAGCGTCGGCGACTGTGGAGCAACGATGGAGGATGAAAGAAAACCTCTGAAGTTTTATGGAGCTGCTATGTTCAGGCTTTCTAGAGAGAGAGAGAGAGAGAGAGAGAGGCGAAGTTGAAAAAGGTAGGCGGGTAAAAAGATTGCAGGACTGAAGTGAGACCAAGACGTTTTGTATTGAATGGATAACGTTGTGAGTTTTTTTTTTTTTTTTTTTTTTTTTTTAATTCTTAGAGAAAAATTTTTTAAGAAAAAATTACTTTTGTTATGGAACTTCTAAGCAGAACATGTCCTGTTTAACTTTCGCTTAGGCCCGTTTACTATTATTTTTGGAGGCTGTTTTTCATTTAAAAAAAAAAAAATTACAGCAGTTTACGGTATTTAATAAATTCTATTTTTGTCTAATAATTTTTTAAAAACCATTATTAAATAATAGAATTTGATAAGCATGTCATGGGTTATTTGTGCACAATAATTTCTGCTCTATTATTTAAATTTACTGAAATAACTCTAATAATAAAACTTAATTTTTAATATATCTATTTTACTTTTTTCATACTAAATTATAAATATATATTTTTAAAATAGTTATTTAAAAATTAAAAATCTTTAATAAGTATGATATGCTAAATTTCATTTAAATATTTTTAATAATTATCAAAATATTTTAAAATAATAATAATTAATATTAGTAGATGAATAATTTTTGTTTTTGAATAAAAGTAATTTATTTTTAAGAATTATTTAAAATAATAAAATTTAAAATATATATACTTTTTATAGTATGAATATTGGTCATAAAAATAGAAATAAAACTAACTATAAACATGTGTGATAAAATGTTTACTTTCATCATTATGCATTTCAACAATAATTTTATACACAGTTTATCAACACACATAAATAAATGCTTTTGGTATTCATAACAGTTTTGTAAAAATATTTACTAAACACTTATATTCTTCTAGTCACAGCAACTTATTACTAACAACATAGTAACAGTAAAAATTTTCAACACAACAATGCCAAACTATCCTTAAGAGGGCGTTTGGTATGCAGAAATCAATAAGAATCATATTTCTGAAAAAGTGATGGAGGGTAATATGATTCTTAGGAATAATACATTATTGCATTTGATTTCATATAAGAATCTTTCTCAAATTTCTAAGAATATTACATTACTGTGTTTGGTATTTTAACTGTTAGATTAAATTTTTACCGTTATAATATGTGAGTGTCCATATTAAAAATTGAGTTATTTTCAAAAATACTCCCAAACTATGGATCATTTTTTAAAATCTATTTAATTTTTGGAACCGGTAAAAACACCCTGATGTTTAAACACAGTTCAAAAATACTCCCTTCTTCTACTTTTGTTTATATCCTTAACAGTTATGTTGATAGCCCTATAGAAAATTAATCAATAAAATTACTAACCGTGTCAAGGCTGACAAAAAATTGGTCATTGAAAGCTTAAAATATTGGTCACTGAAAGCTTAAAATATTTTGTGACAAATATTTGTCTCAAAATAGGTGATAGCTGGTTAAAAAATTACTGACCGTGTCAAGGCTCTAATTGAGGCGAAGTGGTAGGCGGTGCCTTCAACTGTCAATTTAGGAATGGCTTCACATATGTGTAAAAAAATTACGATCTCGTTTATCTCACCGATTCGAGTTTAGAATTTAAATTTTGTTATATTTTATAAAAATAACTATGTTTTGCTCTATTTATTTAAATAAATTAATAATTATTGTATTTATTTAGTTGGTTAAATGTGCGATATTTTTTTTTTTTCAAAACTCAAATCACAATTTAAAAGAAAAAAATTAAAAATTTGCTTTTTTTTTTTGTTATAATGTTTTGTCTCACGTTAAAAAATTGAGTTATGAAAAAAAAAAAAATGATTTCGTTCCCTCTCTCCCCCTCTTACTACTCTTTTATCTCCAAGTCATTATTATTACTACTTTAATTTCTTAAAAAATTTGTTATATTGTATATATGAATTTCGTAGCACAAGTTTATTAAAAATACTATTCAATTAATTTTTTTCAATTAATTTCTTACGTTTTTATTTTTGACCTCTTAAAAAAAAAGAAAAGAAAAACCAAACCCCAAGTAAGTTTTACCCAAATTCGGAGTTTGCTCTCAGCCTCAAGCCTCTTCTCTCTCTCTCTCTCTCTGTTGTGTGAGTGTATTTTTATTATCGTTCAATTAATTAATAAACTCAAAGGCAAAACAATAATAATGGTATTATTTTGATTATTAAATAATAATAATAATAATAATTTCGTCTTTCTTCTCTCTTTTCAATCTTAGCGACTGCGTTTTCCCGTTCGGTTTCGTGTTCTTCTCCTTCTTTGTCTTGCGGTGCGAACTCTTCGGGTTTTTCTTTCTTCTTTGCCTTCAGATTTTGCCTTTTTTTTTTTTTTTTTTTTTTTTTTTTTTTTATCTCCCTCTTTATCGCTCGTGCCAATTCGCACGTGTGTCTCCATAAATTCTTAGGCGTCTCTTCCTTCTCAACCGACTTTCTCTCTCCACATCTCTCTCTCTATATTTTCTCTCTCTTCAATTTCCTCCGCCGAGAAATCGCCGATCGCCGTTGAGTTGCTCGTCACCGTCGATTCTCCACGTCGCCGTCAATAGCCCTCCGTCAATTCGGCTTTCCGATCGCTTCCGCTCACTATCAGGTTGGCGCGCTCTCTCTCTTGCTCTGCTTCTTTCTCTCTCCTAGGGTTTTTTTTTTTTTTGTAATCTGATTCGATTCTGCAGCTAATGAATTTCTCTGTCAGTGAAATTCTATCCAATTTAGTCCCCTAATTGCTCGATTGCGTAATTATCCCTTAATCACCACAAGAAAGTTAGGGCACGATCTATTTTTGGCCCCAATTTTAACTCATTCAATGATTCGTGTATTCCAGCCGATGCAACTTGGATCATGGTCGTTGCTTCTTAATGTCTCGTTGTATTTGTATGAAGTTTTGTAATTTCAATGTGAAATAGGCATTTCTTTATTTGTTTGTAAATTTTGCTCTCTAGTAAGTCTCTAATTTTGACTTTTTCCATCCATCGGATATTAATATGTTGTTCCGCACGGTGATCACTTATACCTATAGATAGAAAGAGTTAGCAACTTTTTGTGTTTGAGCAAAGCAATTGATCAACTGCTTAGAAGCTTTCAAAATTTGAATCTGGCTTTGTAAAAGAGTTGGTAACTCTGTGTTTGAGCAAAGCAATCGATCGTAGGAAAATGCTGTTTAAAGCTTTCATGACGTCAATTTCACTCTGTTACTTTCTTATATATAGGATTGGCACCTGGAGGATTTGATTTATGTAGCGTGGGTGGTGTAAGTTATTGAAAGAGCATGCGTAGGCGACCAACTTGGAAAACTTCTTTGTATTTTTTGAGTAATGCGGTACTTGGTAGTTAGGGGCAACGTGGTGAAGAATAAAGAAGATGAATGTGCAGGCACACATGTCCGGACAAATCTCCGGACAAGTACCTAATCAGGCGGGCACTCAGTTGCCCGTTCTGCCTCAGCAGAATGGCAATGCTCTTCCTCCTCAGATGCAAAATCTAGGTGGCCCTCCTCGTACTCCGACTGGAATGGACCCTGAGCTTTTACGATCACGCACATTTATGCAGGAGAAGATGTAAGACCCTTTTTTTTCCCAATCGATTATGTTCCCTTATTTCCATCTATGCCAGTTTATTAGTGCTTTAAACCTGTTTCTTCCACTCCATTTTAGGTATTTTTTTTTTCTTTAAGATGTATTGTTTTATTGAACTTCATAATGCTTGTGATACCGTGGGAATCTAAAGACATCTGTGTGTGAATCTCTTAATCTTTGTAGCACAATTTGATCGTGAAAAAAATTTAATTTACTACTTATTTACTGAACGCTAATTACTTTGTTGATTTTCACCTTCCAGCTATGAGTTCTTACTGCAGCGGCACCATCAGCCAATTACTGACATGCACAGAAAGAGGTTTAAGGATATTGTGAAGCGCCTAGAGGAGGGTCTGTTTAGAACTGCTCATACTATGGTTAGTTTTACTTGTAAAAATGGATATATGTGTGTGTATAAATTTTATAGTCTGGAAACAGATGTCTTTTTATTCTCATTCTGCTCTTCAGAGTATCTTGATGCAATCAGCTAAGTTCTTTTTCTGTCTCGATTCTGCAAATATTGTTCCAGGAGGAGTATATGAACCTGGACACGCTGGAGATCCGTTTACATCATCTAATCAAGCGTCCGACTATAAATAATCAAAATCAACAATATCCACAGATTGTCAGTAATTCATCTCCTATTGGTGCAATGATACCGACCCCCGGCATGTCACACAGTGGGAATTCTAACATGATGGTTACTTCTTCTATGGATACTTCTATGATTTCCACCGGAGGAGGTAATAGCATTTCACCCAATAACTTCAACACTGGAAACATGTTACCGACTGGTGGCTTACCTAGTGGTTCCTTCAATAGATCTGACGGTAATATTTGGCTTTAATTCTTCTTATGTATCGCTAATCCTTTTGCTTAAGACCAGTGTTACAGAATCTCCTTTTTCAGGTCAAGTATCAAATGGATATCAGCAGTCTCCTGCCACTTACTCCGTTGGTCCTGGAGGAAATGTGTCGTCAATGAATGTGCAAAGAGTTACAAGCCAAATGATTCCTACTCCTGGGTTTACTAGCAGTTCTAATCAGTCCTACATGAATCCAGAATCCTCGAGTAATGGTGGTGGGTTATCTACTGTGGAATCTGTCATGGTGTCCCAGCCGCAACAGCAAAAGCCACATATTGGTCAGAACAGTCGTATATTGCACAATCTTGGTGGCCAATTAGGTAGTGGAATAAGGTCTAACATGCAACAGAAATCTTATGGGTTCTCAAATGGGGCTCTCAATGGTGGCCTAGGGTTGATGGGCAACAATTTACCACTTGTGAATGAACATGGTGCCTCAGAGGGGTATCTGACTGGCACATCATATGTTAATTCACCCAAACCCTTGCAACATCGCTTTGAACAACATCAACGGCCAGTGATGCAAGGTACTCTCTCCCTGTCTCTCCTCCCAACCCTCCACTCAATTGTACTTCTTTTCTCCTCTAATTTGTGCATAAATTTTCATGTGATTCTTCATTCCTTTTACTTGTTTCTGTGTATCTTCTGCTTTATTATAGAAATCGTGTATTTGTGTTCTACTATGATATGAAGTATTCTCTTATTGAATAATTTATTTATCAGGTGATGGGTATGGAATAAGCAATGTTGATTCTTTTGGGTCTGGCAACTATTATGGTTCCGCAACATCTTCTGGATCAATGATGAATTCTCAGAATTTGAATTCAGTTACTTTGTCACCTATATCTAAAACCAACTCTGCTCTCATAGGTAATCAGTCGAATATGCACACACAACAAGCTGCCCATATAAAGCCTCAACCAATGGATCAGATGGAAAAGATGAGTTTTCAACCTTCAATATCTTCGAGAGACAGTATCCTCCATCCTCATCAAGAGCAGCAATTCCAGCAACAGCCTCATCAGTTTCAACAACAGCAACAATTTGTTCACCAGCAACGCCAGTTGAAGCAGCAAAATCAGCAAGGTCAACATTTGTTAAACAATGATGCTTTTGGTCAGTCTCAGTTGACATCTGACGTAAGTAATCAAGTAAAACGTGAGCCTGTAGAGCACCATAATGAGGTTCTGCACTCACATGCGCCAGAGCAGTTCCAGTTGTCTAATATACAGAATCAATTCCAGAACTCTGTTGAGGGTCATTTGAGGGGTGCTCAACAGATCTCTCTTCTATCTAGTCAGCAAGATGTCTGCTCATCACTGCCTCAGAATTCTCAGCAAATGCTACAACCATTACATGCCCATGAAGTGATTGCAGAGTCTCAAAATGATTTCAACTGTGTTTCTGTTGGAGCTCAATCAGAATCAATATTGCACGGTCAATGGCATCCTCAACCCCAGGACTTGAGTAATAGAGGAGGAAAAATAATGCATGAACAGAATTTGCAAGAGGATTTTCGTCAGAGGATATCTGGGCAGGATGAAGCTCAGCGCAATAATTTAGCATCAGATGGATCTATCCTTGGCCAAAATGTTGCTTCTAGATGTTCAGCTGATCTCCAACATGCAACTGCTACAAGGAAACCTGTCAATGCAAATACTGAGAAGCAGTATCGAAATCAGCAGAGGTGGCTTTTGTTCTTGCGCCATGCACGTCGGTGTTCAGCTCCAGAAGGAAAATGTCAAGAACATAACTGTGTTACTGTCCAAAAATTGTGGAAGCATATTGAAAAATGCTCTTTACCTCAATGCTCTTATGCACGATGCCATCATACCAGGAGATTGCTTCATCATCACAAGCACTGCAGTGATCCATTTTGCCCTGTCTGTGCTCCTGTGAAAGCTTTTTTGGCTACACATATGAATAAGTCACGGAATTCTATGGCATCTGATTCTGCTTTGCCAAGTGCAGTAAGGGAATCTTCTAAATCCTATGATAATGGAGACAACTTTACAAAAATGGTTTCAATCCCGGTTGTTGAAGCTTCAGAAGACATACAGCCTTCTATGAAACGCATGAAGTTAGAGCAGTCTTCTCAGGCTTTTGTTCCTGAGAGTAATAGTGCTCCTGTATCAGTTTCTTTGATTGCTGAACCCCAATTGCCTCAGGATATCCAGCACCTCGAGTTCCAGCAACCTGAGATTGTTTTGCCTATCAAACCTGAGCTGTCAGAAGTGAAGTTGGAAGTTCCTGCAAGTTCTGGGCAAGAGAGATTTGATGAGTTGAAGAAAGATACTGACAGCGGCAACCAAGGCCCTGATGAACCTGTCAAGTATGATGATCCTGCTGGTTCTGCCCACCAAGAAAGTGTCAAACATGAGAGTGAGATTGAACTGGCTAAGCAAGAAAACACGATACAGCCTGTAGAACATGCATCTGGAACCAAGTCTGGGAAGCCAAAGATAAAGGGAGTTTCATTAACTGAATTGTTTACTCCTGAGCAAGTAAGAGAGCACATTATAGGCCTGAGGCAGTGGGTTGGCCAGGTATGTGCAGGATCTAAAAAGGTGCCTTTTTAATTTGATTTGTTTTAAATTTTCCGTACTTCCAATTTTGTTGCTTAGGGATATTCTTCTTTTTCTTCTTCTTTGAAAAAAAGGCTTAATATAATTTCCAACAAAACAATGGTGTTCAAACTCTAAGAAAGAGTCAAGAGAGGAACATTCTCAAAAGCTTTGGCTGATGAAACCTGAAGAGAGGTCTTCGATCTCATCCTCTGCCATACTAATAAGTCTTCCTGAAAGTTAGCTCAAAAAGCTAGGCCATTCCTTTTTCAATATTTGGTCCAAAAGAGGAAAACAAAACCATCATAAAATTTTGAGCAAAACAATTGCGTTCAAACTAAGTCGAGAGAGGACATTCAAAATCTTTAGCTGATGAAACCTGTAGAGAAGTCCTAGATTTCATCTTCCATAACTAATAACACTTTCTGAAAGATATCTCAAAAAGTTGTCATTCCTTTCTTAATTTAGGTCCAAAACAACACAAATTGTGCGCTTCTCCTAGCACAATTGTTTTGTTGCTACTTACTGTACCCAAACCAGAGTAGTTCTCAACCAAAACCAAGGCACATTTACAAACATGACGTGACATCACGTCACACACATCAAGCAGGGAAAATCAACCCTTGATTCTTTGACTAGATAACATCGCATTAGCTTCCTTTCTTTGAGGTTGTATCCAAATAGAGACCCAAACTTTATAACAGATCTTTGCTTTTGCTTTGATCATAGCTGGTTTAAAGACCAGAAATGAGATACTATCAAGCTTTGAGCATTGTCTTTGATAATTGTTTATGTATTTTGTTACTGAAAAAATTTATTCTACTTTGTCAATCTTTTAGTGTATGGATTTATATGCCTAGATAGTTGCTTCCTAAAATTTGAAGAAAGTGGAAGAAACTGCTGTAGATTACATATGCCTGATTTCGCCCAACAAACTGTCCTGGTTCCAAAAGGAAAAAGGAGAATTAGGACTGAGAGTGGATAGTAGATTACAAGATTGTTTCATGTTTGAGGACCAATTTTCAAGAGGCTATTACAACTTCTATAACCTCGAGTTATACCCATTATTTTTATACATAAAAGGCTCATGAATATTGGCTTCAAATGTCCTGAAAACACACATTAAAATAGAGAATGCAAAAATAATTTAAATTAATGTAAACTGATAATGCAATGCATTGTCCAACATCGGTAGTCCTATTTTTCAAGTGAATGGGCCAGTATTATGTTCTCCACCTGCATGAGTGGTAGCTCACGCTCTATAACTTGACTATTTTATTTTATTCTTTGTTGGGGTTCTTTTACCTTTTCTCATTGTGGTTTATATTTTATAAACGATCTGCTGTAGTCATTGTCCTTCAAATATTATAATATTGCATGAGATATCTGTTTCAGTTAGTAATTCATTCTCTCTCTCTCTCTCTCTCTCTTGTTTTGTTGTTTGGGCCAGAGTAAAGCAAAGGCTGAGAAGAACCAAGCTATGGAGCACGCGATGAGTGAGAATTCCTGTCAATTGTGTGCAGTTGAGAAGCTTACTTTTGAACCACCACCAATATATTGTTCACCTTGTGGTGCTCGCATCAAACGCAATGCAATGTATTATTGTGTGGCTGCTGGTGATACAAGGCATTATTTCTGCATTCCATGCTACAATGAGGCCCGTGGAGATACTATAAGTGTTGATGGGACTGGCATTCCAAAAGCAAGTTTAGAGAAGAAGAAAAATGATGAGGAGACTGAAGAATGGGTATGTACTTTTCTGTTATGTATTCATTTTATTGCTTTGGACAATTGTTCTCATATTTCTTTTTGCCTCAAATGCTTTATTTCAGTGGGTTCAATGCGATAAATGTGAAGCTTGGCAGCATCAAATTTGTGCTTTATTCAATGGTCGAAGGAATGATGGTGGGCAAGCTGAATACACTTGCCCTAATTGCTATATACAAGAGGTTGAAAGGGGAGAGCGTAAGCCCTTACCACAAAGTGCTGTTCTTGGAGCCAAAGATTTGCCGAAAACTATCCTCAGTGACCATATAGAACAACGGTTGTTTAAGAGACTGAGGTATGAAAGGCAAGAGAGGGCTAAACTTCAAGGGAAAAGCTATGACCAGGTATTCTTATACCATCCTTTCATTTGGGATTATATGCGGGATTGTGGTTACCGGGGCACTTGCATTCTTCATTTGTAAATGTCTATTGAACTTGTTATACATGCTGAAATAGAAAACTTTCATTTATTGATTGTGCCCTATTATCCTTCTTTTTGGGCTGAAGATCCTCATCGAAAAAGGATAACATGGCAAATTTATTTAGATTCACATTATTTTTCCTAAGATAAGCGTACATATTGCCTACTTTGAATTTATACACATACATTAAATATTATATTTGAATAGTGGAAATAAGTGGATTGTGCTGATAGTGTTATTTGGCTTTTAAGGACTTGATGTTGGCATAGACTGTGCTAAGGAACAAATCTCTTTTCGAATTCTTACGTAATTCTTGTTGAAAAAATCCATTGATTGAGGTGTTTGGGTTCCTTTCCTTTAGATATTACGGTCGAGTTTGTTCCACAGTTCCACTTCCCCTCCTTTTTTGTTCCCTTTACTGATAATTCTGCTGCTGATTTTTTTCATTTTATGGGCTTCTGACATTTCTGGATTTTCTGTTTTTTTTTTTTTGATTACTTCTATTTGTTGCTGTTAGGTTCCTGGAGCGGATTCACTTGTGGTTAGAGTTGTTTCCTCAGTCGACAAAAAATTAGAAGTGAAGCAGCGATTTCTTGAAATTTTTCAGGAAGAGAATTATCCAACTGAGTTCCCCTATAAATCTAAGGTTGGATGACAGATTTACTTTCTGTTACATTTCTTTGCTTGCCCAAGTCTTAAATACTTGCAAAGCAAGTTCTATTATATGTATATAGTATTGAATGGCTCTAATGTATTAAAATTTTTCGTCTAGGTAATTTTATTGTTTCAGAAGATTGAAGGTGTGGAAGTATGCTTATTTGGCATGTATGTCCAAGAATTTGGATCTGAAGCCCAATTTCCAAATCAGCGCCGTGTTTATCTGTCGTATCTGGATTCTGTCAAGTATTTCAGGCCTGAGATTAAGGCAGTAACTGGAGAGGCTCTCCGTACATTTGTTTATCATGAAATTTTGGTAAGTGTTGTAGGCACTCTTTTTGTTGTACTTGATGTTGTGTTTCATTTTTAATGAAATCCTCTGAGGGTCTATATGATACTGTTTCCAGATTGGATACCTTGAATACTGCAAAAAACGGGGCTTCACAAGCTGTTATATATGGGCCTGTCCTCCATTAAAGGGTGAAGATTACATATTATATTGCCACCCTGAAATTCAGAAAACACCAAAATCTGACAAGCTCCGGGAGTGGTGAGCTTAATATTTCAAAGAACTTTCCATATTCTTTTATTGTGTTTAGTATCGTGATGTTAATTATGTTCTAATCCGTGTTTCACATGCTTGAATTGAATATCTTTAAACTGCAGGTATTTATCAATGCTTAGAAAAGCTGCGAAGGAAAACATTGTAGTTGATCTGACTAATCTATACGACCATTTCTTTGTATCTACTGGTGAGTGCAAAGCCAAGGTCACTGCAGCTAGGCTGCCATATTTTGATGGTGATTACTGGCCTGGTGCTGCGGAGGATCTCATTTATCAACTCCGTCAAGAAGAGGATGGTAGAAAACAAAATAAGAAAGGAACAACAAAGAAGACTATAACAAAAAGAGCTTTGAAAGCATCCGGTCAGTCTGATCTCTCTGGTAATGCCTCGAAGGATCTGCTACTGATGCATAAAGTAATTTTCTCAATCTTGATCTTTCAGCTGAGACTTGTTTTTTATTGCAGTTCTTATCAGTATAATCTAAGGTGTGTTACTAATCTAATTATTGTTCTTTAGCTTGGTGAAACCATATGCCCTATGAAGGAAGATTTTATAATGGTTCATCTGCAGCATGCGTGCTCTCACTGTTGCATTTTAATGGTATCTGGAAATAGTTGGTTTTGCGACCAGTGCAAAAATTTTCAGATTTGTGACAAGTAAGGACTCTTCTCAAGTTTGTATTTTTGTTGTCAACTTGATTTTTGTTAGCTTTTACTTCTAGAAAGTGAGTTCAATTCCTCCTTTCTTTTCTTTTCCTTTTCTTCTTTTCTCTCTCTCTCTCTCTCTCTCTCTCTCTCTCTCTCTCTCTCTCTCTCTTTCTTTTTTTTTTTTTTTTTTTTTTTTTTTTTTTTTTTTTGTGGCTGATCTGTTGAACAGGAAGTATTCGAATATTTACAACCTTTTTTTTTGCCATTACAGTCTCTTCATATATGAGCAATGTGATTAGGGTATCTTTTAAAGAGATTGACTTGACTCCGACACTTGAGTTTCATTTGATAATTGCCTTGTAGTGATTTTATTTTCTACGAGAATTAAGAGTTGATTGGGTTCTTTCTTGCTTTTAAACTTTTTGTTTTGTATGGTTCTAGAACATGCCCATTATTGTAATCTCTTAGTGTAACTTGTATTCTCACTTTTCTTTCTTTGTCATCTCTCCTGCCTGTTCCAGTGTGCCCATGTTGTTACATAGATGTGATGGCGTCACTTTTTATGGGCTGAATTTGTGCTGTCCCATTTATTCGACCTTGATTTTGGCCTTAGTTTTTTTTTTTTAAATAAATAAATAAATAAGAAAACCCTTTTCATTGATAGCAAATCAGTTACAAGGAGAAAGGATGAGGTATGGATTGCTGCAGTTTTCTATTTTGCTTGATTATATTCATCTTTGTAATGCTTTTATTGGCAGGTGTTATGAAGCAGAGCAGAAACGTGAAGAACGAGAAAGACACCCTACCAATCAGAGGGAGAAACATGCGCTTCATCCGGTATTTTATCATCCCATGATTTTAGTTTATATTGTTATTTATTAAACGTAATAAACCATCTTCATAATTGATTTCTTATTTTCTTTCGTGTTTTCTTTATTGTATTATTCGAGATTCAAATGGAATTACTATGCCCTGCAGGTGGAAATTACTGACGTACCTGCTGATACAAAAGACAAAGATGAGATTCTTGAGAGTGAATTCTTCGACACTAGACAGGCATTCTTGAGTCTTTGCCAA
This sequence comes from Morus alba, assembly GCA_012066045.3. Classification (NCBI taxonomy): domain Eukaryota; kingdom Viridiplantae; phylum Streptophyta; class Magnoliopsida; order Rosales; family Moraceae; genus Morus; species Morus alba. The sequence continues at coordinate 13,290,529 of CP050237.2, forward strand.
GGCAATCACTATCAATATGATACTCTTCGACGGGCTAAACATTCGTCAATGATGGTCCTTTACCATCTTCACAACCCAACTGCTCCTGCATTTGTGACAACGTGCAATATATGCCATCTTGATATTGAAACTGGTCAAGGATGGCGTTGTGAAGTTTGCACCGACTATGATGTATGTAATGCTTGTTATCAAAAGGATGGGAACAGTCAGCATCCCCATAAATTGACAAATCATCCCTCAACGGCTGATGCGCAAAACAAGGAAGCAAGGCAGATGCGAGTTCAGCAGGTGCTTTTTATTTTCTTTCTTGCGGTTAAAGATTTTCTTTAGTCTGAAGGAGTCTCATCGGCGCTTGTTATCTAATAAGTTCTTTCGTTTGGTATTTGCAATTTCTATTTATTTATTTGTCATTATTAAGTAGGACGAAAGCTGAATACATGCATTGTAGGTTTAGTAACACAAGTAATCAGAGTGATGGAATTTCTTTAGATGGTGTAGAGATTGGGGATTCTAGGAAGTTTAGGTACCTTGGGTCTATAGTGCAGTACGAAGGAGATATAGAAAAGGATATTCAGTATATGATTAAGGCAGGGTGGGTTAAGTGGAAGAATGCTACGAGAGTTTTATGTGATGGCAAGATGCCTATTAAGTTGAAAGGAAAGTTCTATAGGACTGTAATCCGCCCAGTTATGTTATATGGTAGTGAATGTTGCGCAATTAAGAGACAACATATATCTAAGATGAGTGTGGCAGAAATGCGTATGTTAAGATGGATGAGTGGCCATATGAGAATGGATCGCATAAGGAATGAAGTTATTCGTAGTAAAGTAGGTGTAGCACCAATAGAAGATAAGGTGCACGAAGGCCGCTTGAGGTGGTATGGGCATGTCCAACGTAGATCACTAGAAGCACCAGTTCGTGCTTGGGAGGACATTCTTATACCTAATATTAGGAGAGGGAGGGGAAGACTAAGAATTATGTGGACTGAAGTCGTTAGGAAAGACATTCTAGATCTAGGCCTTCAGGAAAGTTTAATTTTGAACAGAGCTGTGTGGAAAAGTAAAATCCATATAGCCGACTCCAATTAAGTTGGGATTAAGGCTTGTTGTTGTTGTTGTATTATTATTATTATTATTATGCTGAAAAGGTATTTGCATTTTCTTATTCCACACAACTTTTGTCTCTATGTTCCCCATTTCACATAAGTCCCACGGTTCTGTTCATTTTATGACTAGATAAAGAAAAACGTGGTTGGAAGCGATAGAGTAGCATTTGCATTTTATAGAAAGTGGTCACGTTTTTGCTATACTTTGCTAACTATTTTACGTTTGCAAAAGCAGACTTTGCTTTACGTTTTCATAATCATCTGTATAACATGCTTTTATTAGACATTGATAAGGTACTATATCCTGAGAGTTTAATTGTAAGTTAATGACATGTATTGATTGAACTAAGCCTAGATTTTTTTTTTTTCTTTCTTTTGTTTTGTCTTTTCTTTTTTAGTCATAGGTTGATATTATTTTCATATATGGCTGCAGTAAGGAAAATTGTCATGATTTAGAACCATGTCACTTGCAGATGAAAGGATTTTGTATTTGGGGCTGGGTTGCGTCATAGCTGCTGTTCTCAACTTAATACTTGAGATTTTTTTTTTTTTTTTTTTTTTTTTTTTTTTTAATTGATGCTCCTGATATGCATAACATGATTTAGAACTAGTAAATTCTGTGGTTTACGCCTTTTTGTTTCTTGGTCTATAACTCTGGTTTCTGTCATGAAATAGTTTTCTAGACTTCTGTGGCATTTATCATGGAACTATGATTTTCTTTGCTGCAAAGTTGTGTAGCATTGCTTCGTTATGCGCTTTTCCTTGCATCTCCACAAACTTAAGAATTTGTCTTCTTCTCGCGTAAAAAGCTGATACTATTGGCTTTAACTTTGCAGCTAAGAAAAATGCTTGATCTTCTAGTGCATGCATCACAATGTCGGTCTACACTATGTCAGTACCCCAATTGTCGTAAGGTGAAGGGGCTTTTCCGTCATGGGATACAATGCAAAACGCGTGCATCTGGAGGCTGCCTTCTCTGCAAGAGAATGTGGTATCTTCTCCAACTTCATGCTCGAGCTTGCAAAGAATCAGTGTGCCATGTTCCACGTTGCAGGTTCTTTCCTCTTCCTCGGTTCTCTCCTTTCTCCTGTTGATGATTACATCATAAATTGATTAAACATTTTTTTTTTTTTTAATTCAGAGATTTAAAAGAACATTTGAGGAGGCTGCAGCAGCAGTCTGACTCACGGAGAAGAGCTGCCGTAATGGAGATGATGAGACAGAGGGCTGCTGAGCTTACGAGCAATGCCGGTTAACCAAATTGTATATGTAAATATGGATGTTTTGGATAAATCCTTGAGAATGTGGGGGAAGAAGATTAGACAATAGTTTTCTACTGCTCTGCTAACAAACTACTGGAAACTAGGCAGTAGCGGCAGCAACAGTGGAGCAATTAGATGGTTGGAAGGGGATATGCATTTTTCAGTACAGCAGATTTGCTTTCAGGGGAGTATTTTCTTTCCGTTCTTCATCGACACGAGTTTCTCCTTCGAGAGAAAAACAAGTGAAGTTTTATCGACTATTTCCATCCTCTTTCAACAGTGGCTAACCATGCCCGTCGGAGAAATTGGCGCACTGATGTGTATGTCTTCTGGCCTAATTTGGTGATTCTTTGATTTCATGGTCTCGTAGTTAAAAGTCCAATGCCATCCCACGGTGGCAAGTGTACTATAAATTGTCCTAATCTGTCTAAATGTTTTTTTTTTTTTTTTTTTTTTTTTTTTTTTTTTTTTTACAGAGGAATTTGAGAGGGAGTAGTTTTGAATCTTTTTCTTTTTTTTATTTTTTTTCTTCTAATATAAAATTTTCCTGTCTCCCTTTCAGTCAGTATATTGACCCATTTTGTAGAATGTGCTCTTATTTAAAGATGGAAGGAATAAGTAGTTTCTTCATGATTGTAGCAATTCATTTCCGTTTGGTTCCTTTTGACGCTATGTTTACATTGTCCAGAATATATATATATATATATATATATATATATATATATAATTGAATGAAGATTCCTATATTTAGTTGTTCTTTATTATCAGAGGTGTGCTTTTGAGTTTTAATTCTTTGTTTTTGTTTCAGAGTTATTGCTTATGCTCATATTGTAATCTTTAGACAAGATTTTGAGTTTCAATTTTTTGTTTTTGCTTATGCTCATATTTAAATCCCTACATGACAGCTTCTAGCCAAAGAAATAAAAAGAAAAACCCTCAAAACAGCAATTTACTAATGCTTGTACTAAAAAAAAAAAAAAAAAAAAAGAGAATGAAAATTTTCATTTTGGTACTTTGTGTTATATTAAGATATGAGTTTGATATTTTGGGTTTTTAAAAATTTAATGCGGGTACTTGAATGTTTTAAAAAGTTTTTATTTATTTATTTATTCATGTTATGAGGTCTTTTTTTGGATGTGAAATGTTAAAATTGCTCTCATCTATTAGGTAGACATAATGAAAATTTTTCTTTAATACTTCTCTCATTTTTATTAATATAGACATAAATAAATTATTGTTGGAAGTTTTTAACAAATTCCTCCTGAATTATATTATTTATGTCAAAATGCATCAGATCCCTTTAATAATTCTCTCTCTTTTTTTTTTTTTAATACATACATAAATAAATTATTGTTGGAGGTTTTTAACAAATTCTTCATGAGTTATGTTATTTATGTCAACGTGCGCTTGATTGTTAAAATGTACCTTTTTCGCCCTTTGATTTATATTACTTCTTCAAATTTGTCCTCCTAAATTTTAAACATGCTATTTTTTTGAACGTAATAGTAGAGTTGTCACTTGATTTAAATTTAGGCACCATATTAATGAATGCCTTTCACTGTAAATAAGTTAATGAGGCACTAAATTTTATACATATATCTTCCTCAAAGTAGTTTTTCAAAAGCAAGAAACAAGAGGAAAAAAGTAGAGAACGGCTCCAAATTCAATTGTGTTAGTCAAGAGCTTATAGAAATTGATAAATTTGGTCTTCACACTGAGTCGCACGTGTTAGTACGTCTAAAAAATAACGGTTTCAAAATTCAAAGGGTAATTTAGAGAAATATTAAATATAAAGTATATTTTTAAATTCGAGTGAAATGTTGGCATATATGATTTAGTTAATGAAATTCGTAGAAAGGGATATATAGGTAAATGACGCTTTTTTAAGGATTTTTTTTTTAAAAAAATATATATGAAGTTTTGTAAAATTAGCAAAATAGCCGTTTCGTTGATTTACTTAAATATTAATTACTGATTAATTTAGTAGTTAATTACTAATTGACTTAGCGGTCAATCACTAATTGATTTAAGTTTATCACCGATTAACTCGATAATTTTTTATTATTAATCAATATTCGTTAATAATTAACTGAAATTAATTAGTAATTAATCAATTTTAATTAATAAATCACATGTTTCTTAATGACAAATCATTGATAAATTATAATAATGAGTCGGTCAATTATTAATTAACCGTTGGCCTATCATTGATTGATAGAAGTGTAAGTTTAGGTCGTCTGGCGACCCAAAGGGAAATTTCAGGCCGTGCATGGGGTCGGCCTAGTCCAACTCAGCCCGAAATTTTATAGGTATTTTCACAATGTTTTATAAAAATATAATATTTAGGCCGGACCAGCCCTAAAAAGAAAAAAATTCGGTCCAATCTAACTCTAAATCTATAAAATTTAAAATTAAATCACAATTAAACTAATAATAACAAGCTTTAAATCAACTTTATTAATCCGATCTAAACTTACAACTCTATTTATTGAGTACGGGAAAGAACTTATGTTTTACTAAAATAAAAATGTTCGGTTACATGTCTAAAAAATAAAAAAAATTCGTTCATTTATTAAGAAAGGTGTTTTTTCGTTCATTTACTAAGAAAGGTGTTCCAAAAACAGCTGTTTACTTTTTTTTTTTTTTTTTTAATTTTTTTTAAAAACCTAAATTCTTAGGCTTCTCTTCCTTCTCAAACCGACCTCTCTCTTTCCAATTTCCTCCGCCGAGAAATCGGCGATCGCCATTGATTCTTCACGTCTCCATCAACAAGGTTTTACAATCACTTCCGTTCTCTATCAGGTTGGCCTCCTCTCTCTAGCTATGCTTGTTTCTCTCTACTAGGGTTTCGTAACATGGTTTCCTTTCCGCAGCTAATGACTCTGTTTTTCTTAATTCCATCCAATTCAGTCTCCTAATTTCTCAGTTACCACTCGATCGCCATTCACCACTAGGAGAATTAGGGCACGACCTAGTTTTGACCCCCAAATTTTTCGTCGCTCCTTTCTGTCTCATTATATTATATTGGTATGGAGTTTTGTAACTCTTGATTTAATTACTTTTTGCTCTTTAGCTTGGTGAAACCATCTGTTCAATGGAGATTCCTGCTGATTCCAAAAGGCAAAAGTGAGATTCTTGAGACTGAAATCGATGAAACAAATGGGGCATTGTTGTTGGGCCTTTGCTTTGGCAATACTCAACAACATGAGGGTAACAACTCATTTGATCCCGCATTTGTGACAAGGTGCCATATATGCTCTCTTTATGTCGAAACCGGTCCAGCATGGTCTTTTGCTGTTTGCATCGACTATGACTTGTGCAATGCTTGTTATCTGAAGGTTGGGAACAGTCAGCATCCCCATGGATTGTATAATCATCCATCTCCGGCCGATTGTGATGAGCAAAACGACGAAGCGAGACTACTTCAGCGGGTTGTTTATATTTTTCTTCTTGTGGTTTAAGATTTTCTGCAGTCTGAATGAATAGCTCGCCTGCACTTTGTCATCTATGAGTCGTGTGTCTATTGCAGTTTGGTATTTGCATTCATTTCATGACTAAATAAAGAAAAATGCGGTGAGAAGCGATTAAGGCCTCGTAAGTTTCGCTCCTTGACTTAAGAACTTGAATTAAAAAGTAATTCTAAGTCTTTGAGTTAAGAACTTGAATTAAAAAGTAATTCAAGTGAGAAAAAATACTGTAATAAAAAAATTTAAATGTAAATTTTTATGAGAGAAAATACTGTGGTAAAAATATCGATTAAATTTGTATAAAATTATGTAAAAGTTAAAAAATATATAGATTTAATGATTAGAAAAATTTTATAAGGCGCATGAGAGAATCTCTCTAAAATATAAGGTTCCAAGTAAAAAAAAAAAAAAAAAAAAAAAAAGAGAGCAGTGATTGGCAAAACACGTCAACGAATTAGAGAGAGTAAATTACTCTACGTGGCTCTTTGGGTATTTCTAGTTTTTCATAGTTTGACGCAATAGCCAAATACACGCCTCAAATTTTGTGGCTGACATTTGTGGTCCTCCAACCAACCAAGCAACCACATCAGCCAGTGTTATATACATCTTTCCTTTTCCTCTCATAAAAACAAACTCTCAGCATTATCCAATCACACAAATTAGAATATAATGTATATATAAATAATACATTATTTAACACACATGACGTGTGTGTAATTCCTCTGGAAATCAAAGAAAATAGAAAGAATAATGGCTTCCTCACCAACTGCAACAAGAAGCATAAGCAGCAGCAGCAACTGTAACAGCCCCCATGGGTATCCATGTTGGAGACAACCCATATCCATATCGGTGAGCATGAAGACTCCCAGCTGGGTTGTCACAGCAAGCACTTCTCCAGACACCAACAAGAACAAGAACAAGAACAAGAACAAGAGAAGATCTTCATCATCATCAACAACAACCAACAACAAGAAACAACCACTTTTGGCCGTGGAAAACAAAAACGACAACAACGCCAACGACAAGGCCAATGCAGGTAGCAGTGAAAACGACAAGAAACAGAAGCAGCAGAAGTTGTTGGATCTGGAGGACGTGAACCCGGTGGGGCTGGGGAGGAGGTCAAGGCAGCTGTTGGACGAGGTTTGGAGGAAGTTCTCGGGGCTAGGACAGATATCAAGCACCACCAGACCAGACCAGAGAGAAGCACTTGACGCACTCCTTATAAGGGAAGGCCCCATGTGTGAGTTTGCCATCCCCGGCGCACAAAACACAACCGTCCTCGTCGTTGGCGCCACCTCCACCATCGGTCGGATTGTCGTCCGTAAGCTCATGCTTAGGGGCTACTCCGTCAAGGTCTACTACTACTACTACTACCTTTTTCTTTTCTTTCAATCATTTTTTTTTTTTTTTTTTTTCTCCCTTCATTCATAAAAGAGATTTGGTATTTCTAATGTAAAACTACTTTGAGAGACTAGTATTTTTTGGTTCCTATCCTTGAAATGAGACAACACAAAAAAAAAAAAAAAAGTCTCCAAATTGTTAGAAAGTTTCTGACACGTTACAGATTGGTATTATGGCTTTCTGAAAGTTTTTAGGACTATTTCTACCGAGATTTAAATTCAGGGACTATAAGAATGAACCAAAATAAATCCTTCTTACTATTTCTTTTAAAAGACAAATATTTCTGTGACTCTGTCTGTATGTAATGTGGATTATATAATAGTTATGCCATATGCGCTTTTTAGAGTAAATTATGGGGGGTTTCATTGTTCCGTGCTTGGGATTACAAACCAGTAGTATGTACATCGTAATTTGATGAAAATCAAACGGTTTGTAGAAGTTTACTTTCGATCGGTCTAACACAGGATTCTTGTAAATAGCAAGTTAATTTTTCTTGTACCTAAATTTCGCAAGTTATGTGATATATGATAATGGCAATTTCCCTCCCTCTCCTCCTAAAATTAGACGATCTACTTAAAAAAGGAGAAGCAAAAAAGAAAACAATTGATATTGTAAATTTGTAGCGCACACTTTTACATTTACATGTTATAAAAGTAGGCATTGGTGAGAAAGGCGGATGAGCAAGTGTTGGACATGCTCCCGAGATCAGTTGAGATAGTTGTTGGGGACGTGGGTGAGCCCTCCACCCTCATGGATGCTGTGGAAGGTTGCAACAAGATCATCTACTGCGCCACCGCTCGCTCTGCCATCACTGGGGATCTCTATAGGGTCGATCACCGTGGTGTCTACAACATCAGCAAAGCATTTCAGGTCTCCCCGGTGATTAAAATGAGTCCTCATCTCATGAAAATTCGTTCCTTTTTCCATTTTGTATTTATTATTATGTGTTTGCAGGACTACAACAACAAGCTAGCTCAAATACGAGCGGGGAAAAGCAGCAAAAGCAAGCTCCTGCTTGCCAAGTTCAAGTCTGAAGAGTCATTGGCCGGGTGGGAAGTTCGTCAGGGAACGTACTTTCAGGATGTGGTTGCTTCTAAGTATGATGGAGGGATGGATGCTAAGTTTGAGTTTACCGAGTCTGGAGATGCTGTCTTTTCAGGTAAAGATCTCCATCAATTATTGAATTTCAATATTTGCTATTTGTTCAACAAGGTATTCTGACAGGATTCGGGTTAGTTAGTAAGTTAGCAGAGTTACAAGTTGGTTAGTAGTTATATTGCAATCAGTTAAGAGTTTGTTAGACATATACTAGTAGAATAAACAGAGGTTAACAACTGATGAGAGTTAGTTAATTGTTGTGGCGATTCATTTTTGGGCAAACAATCAATAACAGGAAAATTGAGGCAAAAATGATCGATCAATAGCTGAATTAGACTCAAATTAAGAGAAATACTCAAAGGAATACGAGGATAAGGGGTATTCGAGGGGCCCTTGCACTCCCAAGAGCTAAGCTCGTCTAAGTTCTGTGAACTGTGAAAAATGATCCATAACAATCATCTCTCTCCTCTCACATTTTATTCCCTCAATACTCTAACTAACTAACAACCAGCCTCGCTTGCGTCACATTCTTCCAAACTTCTAGCCAGCCTTCATGCCATTTTCCCCTCCCCCCACTGCTGTTGCCATGTCAATTCGGGCCTCAGTCGCTGACTCGACGAACACATGTGCACCAGCAGCCCCTGTTTTTGTCCCTTTCTTCACTCTTCTCGCATATGTAAAACGCAAAGGGGCTTATCAGACTGCAGAGTTGGATAGTCTCTTAACTACAGCCTTTGCTTCTTTTATTACTTACTTATATTGGTGATTTTTTATCAATAAAAGTTTCTTTTTAATTTTTTTGGCTCAAAATAAAACTCCCTTTCATTTTTCTTGTTAGATCAGTGTTCTATCATTTTCACTTCCACTTTCTCAGGAAAATTATCTCTGTTTTGGATCCTATTGTAGGCTATGTTTTCACTCGGGGAGGGTACGTCGAACTTACAAAGAAGCTTTCGCTTCCTCTTGGTCGCACTCTTGACAGGTATGCAACTTTCAAATTCTTAATTGTGTTCATTTTATTTGCCTAAACTGCAAAAGCTGTATTACCAATAATCGTGGGTGTTCAGGTATGATGGTCTGGTTCTCTCGGTTGGTGGGAATGGAAGATCTTATATTTTGATTCTTGAAGCTGGTCCCTTATCAGATACATCTCAGAGTAAATTGTATTTTGCTCGAATTAACACGAAAGTGGGATTTTGTAGGGTAAGGATCCCTTTCTGTAGATGGTTGTTGATTCATTGCAATTCTCATAATTTAACCAATTCTACAATTAACAGGTGAGAGTACCATTTTCGTCCTTCCGCCCTGTGAAACCAGATGATCCAACATTAGATCCATTTCTTATACACACATTGACCATACGGTTTGAACCCAGAAGACAGGTTTGCACTTTGTTCAAGATCTTGAGATCAACGGGTTGAGAAAACATGTGCATGATTGTGAATTTTATTGTCATGAATGCTTGCAAATGGACGGCGAAAAAAGTTGCATCTTTAGAACTCAAGTACATGGAATGGGATTATTTTTCATGAGAATACACAGATACATGCATATTCTTGCATGTTTACGACCATGTGCTGATATGCATCTTCACAAGTTGAGTCTACATTTCCAATACATTGCTTTCTTTGAAGACAATATATATATAAATTTTCATATTGTCATGTCTCATTATTTTTGGCAATATCATGTTTCACTCGATAGCATAATACCGTTATGTCTTCTGAGTGATTCTCTTAATCTTCTACAGAAACCTGTCGAAGGGCCTGCAGGAGCCAAGCAAGATCCAAGAAGCTTTAAGCTTATATTCGAATACATAAAAGCTTTGCCTGTAAGCACCTTTACACCTTTGTGTGTTGTTTAGAGTCTTCTCATGAAAAAAAAAAAAAAAAAAGCATGATATCGATTTTTCATGGTGAACTTAACTCTCTTGTGAACCCCCGTCAATAGACCTTTTTTTTTTTTTTCTATTTTTTATGCGAAATATTTTGGAGTTACGAGATGGTAAACTCCCTTAAATTCAGAGGTCTGCATATGTTCCCTCAGCTTTAATTTATTTGATAATGGATATTCTAGACCGGACAAGAGACGGACTTTATCTTGGTGTCATGCACTGGATCAGGATTGGAACCTACCAGGAAGGAGCAGGTTCTTAAAGCCAAGAGGGTTAGTTTATTCTTCTGCTCTTGTACCACTAACATTATCAACAATTTCTTTACATTTATATACATATTGGCGATGAGTATATTTACCTGCACGAGAGTTTTCTTTTTTATTTTTATTTTTATTTTGTATAATGTCTTAATTTTCACGATTTCTGTAGGCCGGAGAAGATTCCTTGAGAAGATCAGGACTAGGATACACAATCATTCGTCCTGGACCCCTCAAGGTAAAATTTTTTTCTTGCATATTTTAAGCTGTAACTGAAAGTTGATATTTTTATCGTCTCTTTGGTCTTTCTGAATTCCTTGTGGGATCTCTAATCATTGCATTTGAATGATGAAAGGGAAGTACTGATGGAGATTGAAATAATTATTTATTTTTTTAATTTAATTACAGATTTATGTTATTAGTATTAGTTTATGGTTATCAGGTTTCCTTGTTATAGTTTGGTTTAGTTTCCTATTATGTTATTTAGTTTGCCAAAAACTCTATTTTCAATGTGTGATAGTTGGTGAATGAACAAAGAGATTTTTGGTTTTCCTTCTCTTGAGTTCGCGTTCTACATCTTTTTCTCTTAGTTCTATTTAGATTCTCTCTTCTATCTCCGTCGTACCTCATCGGTAATTAGTCGTATAGATGCTTTACTTGGAGTCTTATCACTTCGATACAACATTGGAAGTATTCAAACATTATTTCTTCATGATCAAGTTATTGCAATTCATCAATATATTGACTTTTGGTCTGTGCAGGAAGAACCTGGTGGCCAACGTGCACTCATATTTGATCAAGGAAATAGGATTTCTCAGGTTAGCTAGAGTCGCGAATTCTCCGATCGATATGCGCGATTCTACGTGGTTTAGCTACGATCATATTAGGGGGTGATCATATTCAATTCTCAACCATTTTTTTTTTTTTTTCCTCAATTCGATCAGGGAATCAGCTGTGCTGATGTGGCTGATATCTGTGTGAAGGCCTTGCATGATTCCACTGCAAGGAACAAGAGCTTTGATGTACGTTTACAACTTAATCTTGTTTGGTTTTTTATCAGGGTCGTTGGATGAATCTCAAGGACTTTTTTTTATTTATTTATTTATTATTATTGTTATTTTTTTTTTGGGTACCTATGCAGGTATGTTATGAATATGTTGCTGAGCAGGGAAAGGAACTGTATGAACTGGTAAGGGGACAAATAATCAATAGCTCTCGAATTTCGATTTTTAGCATACACGCCCCTTGAACTTTTTGTAGTTTGATCCCTGAATGTTTTTTATTGGTAATATAGTCCTTAGTTCTACAAAATAGTAGCATTTAACTTCATTTTGTGATTATAGTTAATTGATACTGTTTAAAAACTTGAGAACTAATTAAAAAAAAAAGGTTTAGCAATGAAAGTGCCAAATCACAAAAAAATCAGTGGACTCAAATGCTAAAACCCCTATCTGTTGTCTGTGCAGGTTGCTCATTTGCCTGACAAAGCAAATAACTACTTGACGCCTGCACTATCCGTTTTAGAGAAGAACACTTGATCATATATCCTGGGAAAGAAAACATTTTACTTTTTTGTATAGATAAGCCTTATATAATGCCTTTATTTTTGCATTGTCATTTCTCATTTCTCCTTTTCCTTCTAACTGCCCCAGAAGACATATTTCGTATCATAGCACCTAAAATGTCCTCATTTTTATTTTTATTTTTTTTTTTATGTAAAGTACTCAAATATTGTAGAGAGTATAGATACATATGCAAAAAGTGTAAATGAAAATTAGCAGTCTTCCATTAATATGTAAACGATCATGTTGCTTAATGATATTCGCTTATTTATATCTTCATGAACTCGAAACACAATACTAATTCATGAAATGTGTGTGTGTATGAGACAGAAAAAGTAAAATGAAATGTTGATCATTGACACTGACACACACACATTGACACTGACACACACACACACACACACACACACACACACTCAACAATATGCATCAAGAGATTCATCCAACGTAGAATTATACATGTGATGAATCCACACACACACACACATAATCAACAATATGCATCAAGAGATTCATCCAACGTAGAATTATACATGTGATGAATCCAATGTACAATTATAAATGGAGATCATGACTAATAATCATAGCCCGTACTTAAGCCCATTAAAAGAAAAAGAAAAGAGTTTTCACTTTGGGGAATTCTTTGGTATGTTAAAAAAATAAAAAATAAAAAATAAAAAAGACCTACCGATATTGCGAAGCTCCCTCATATTTTTATCAAGTTTCTATGTTTTACGTTTTGATTGGATTTTAATATATGTAACAGTTAAGAATAACTGGTAGGGCATATTAAGTACTTGACAGAGAATTTATCGAAGACTACTAGTGAAACATGGGACGCAAAGCAAGCGGCGGTATGGTTTAAAGACGAAAAGCAATAGAATACAAGTACTATAGTCATTAATATTAGGAATTTGTTGTAACAGACAAAAATGATGGCTGATAGTGAGTGGCGTTCTTAATAATGTAAAGTAATTTTAAGTTTCATTATAAGTATAGATGTTTTATATGTTATTCAATGTACTTTTAATATCAGTATTTTAATATCAGAAATTTCTTCTCCTTTAATTTATCTCTTTAAAATCTTTCTGTTAGTTTTATATCTCTTAATTTTAACAGAATTAATATTTTGCATATAATTAATTTTCTTTTTCTTTTTTCTTTTATCTTCAAATCCCAAGCAGCTATTGTTTTCTCCAACAGTTTCCTCTTGCTTTCGCATGCCTTTGGCAAGTTTGCATATATTATCTTATGGTGAAGATTGGAGACACGTAGATGAGCTGTAGAGCAATCAACCCTGTGGGACCACCATTAGCTGAAGAGATAAGGAAAAAAATTGGCAACTCCCAAGAGAAGGTTCTTTATTTTCATTAACATCAGTCTTAGAAAATGCTAATTCATGTCCCTACAACTAGTCCAAACCTCTCTAACAGAGCGGCTTCACCACTAGCATTTGGCGTAGTAAACTGCAGCAGCATCAAGAATGGCAATGGCAATGGCAATGGCATTATTAGTAGAGTCAGCATCATCAGCAAATGCAGCCTCAGCAGCACAAGGGCAAGCCTGGTTGCCGTTGCAGCTGCTGCGGTGGTAGTAGCGGTTTCATCGGCGGCGGTGGCAGGCGGGGTGGAGGCACCTCCGGAGGCGGAGACTCTGTCGAACATACCGCAGACTCTGTCGGGGGAATGCGTGCTGCCCACGGATTGTAAAAAGCCAAGGATTCAGAAGCCCAAGTCTAGGAAAGCAGAGTCATGCACTATCAAGTGTGTCACCACTTGCATCCGAGGTGGGGATGGCTCTCCTGGGGAAGGCCCTTTTAACATCAGGAGGTACCGCAAACTTCTGCCGGCAGTACTGCCGCTATCTATCAATTTTAGGTCGTAAAATGGCCTTTTCTGCTACTAAAACTTTTTTTATAATGACAGAATTTTTTGGTTGCGGAAAGTCTAATTTCTTATAGTGACTGTCACATTACTAAAAAAAAAAAAAAAAAAAAAAAAAGGAACTTTAGTATGACATGATTGATTTCTTTTCCTTTTTTTCTTTTTGGCAGACCTTTGATTGTATTCAAGGAAGGGTTTCGAAGCCGTAAATACTGGTACATTTTCTGTCTACCTTAATTCGATGTAATGTTGAAATATATATGCTTCAACGAATATATATGCCTGCATAACATAAGTTATACTAAGGAGAAAAAGAGATAAATACTTTTTAAAAATACATGCGTCAGAATTTTTACTTTTAATTATAATATTTCTAGTCAGACAATTATATTAGTTTGATGAATATTAATATTTCTAGTCAGACAATTATATTAGTGAAATGATATTCATCAAGAATGATCAGAAGTAACATTTTAACGATAACTTCTGCAATTTTCTCCTATAACAAATGGACTCTCATACTTTTTTACACTTTTTTTCTATTTATAACACTTCAATTTAATAAGCTTCCGAAGAAAAAATCAAACACGTGATGGAAAAATGTTGGGTTGAGCATAGAAAACATATCATTGCTGGAGACTCTTTGAACTCTTTGAAGCAAAATCTATTACGAGTTTGATGCATTTCCTTAATTTTCTTACTTAAAAGATGTTTAATTGGCTTTTTGTGCAGTCTAGTGGAATGTTCAGATATTTGTAATTTGATTGGAGATGGAGATGATGGGCCTTGAAGCTCTATCGTTTTGACGATGATAGGTGTGTGTAAATTACCTTTTTTTTTTTTTTTTTTTTTTTTGGCCTTAACTTGGCAATTTTGTGATATTCATAAATAATTTATGAACGCGCTTGTAGTTATATGAGTTATCAGTGCAGTTATATACACTAGTACCATAGATTTCACAAATTTCTTTTGAATTATATCACTTTTATCAACTTGTTACTTGAATTTTGAACCATATCTGTTATGTCCCTTAATCTTTAGAACGTCTATAATTTTACCACCCAGTTGAAATCTTTCAATTTTTCTTTTTTTTTTTTTTTTTTTTTTTTTTTTTTAATGGAAGTTCTTGCTTGTTGGCTTTTTTATTTAATTGGTATGTGTGTTATGTTTTGGTCAATGAACCTTCTCTTTAAATAAATTAGTGGGTGTCAAAACTCCACCATTTTAGATCCTTGAGTTGCTTTTTTTTTTATTTTTTTTATTTTTTTTAAATGATACAATCCAATCAGAAAATTAGTTACAATCTAATTAAAAAAAAAAAATCCACGCTAACAACAGAGTTCTATATTTTTTTTTAAAAAAAAAATTTCTGCCCTATTTGCAAAGAGGAACCCTAATTCCAGCTAGTTAGCGAGTGTTTTAAAAGATTGTTTATATATATATATATATATATATTTTTCCCTCCTCACCGGTATATCACATGCTCTCTCGTTATAAAATAGACATATTTAAACAGAGGGAGTACAATTGAAGACGTTCCATAGATCAACTGGTGCAACAAATCATAATTTATAAGACATATCGACACAAACGATATCATAATTTAGAGAGAATTTGTAAAATTTATTCATTCCATTACAAGGAGATCACTTTCCTTATAGAATTATTTTTGGTCTCCAAAAATCTTGACACCAAATCATTTTCATTTGGCGCCATATTTTCTGCTACTAAATAATTTTTTTTTGGTAGTAAAATTATTGTGTTTTGCTACCAAATTTGATAATAAAAACTCATCAACTTTATACTACTAAATTTTGGTCTCCAAAAATATGGTTTTACTACCCAAATAATTTTGGTAGCACAAATTTTGATAGCAAAAAATCAATTTTCTTGAAGTGTGCGTTCACTATGATGTTTTCGGCGTTTTCACTACAGAGAAAGTGTTACGCAGTTTGATGCTCGAGACTTAGAGCTTTTTCTAGAGTATAATCTCCTGTTCATAACTTTTTAAAAATAATTACACTTAATAAATAACAAAACAGAGGAATAGATAGTCTTTTTGAAATATTCACTTCCCTAGTTCTGGAGATATTATGAGATTTAAACTATCTAGTTCTTTGGAGATTTTATTGATTTGGGGAGTTTTCTGACTGAATAATTATTAACGATTGAAAAAAATAAAAACCGGACAGAACCGGATTTGGTCTGCGGTTTAGACTATTAGTGTATTAAACAAAAAAATTAACATAATCATATGTTATATAATACATATCATTCTTTAAAATTAACATTTTAAAAGTTACAAACAATAATATGTAGTCTAAAGCAAAGGCAAAAGTCAAAATATATGAACCAAGCCTACGCAGTTTTTCTCAAATGATCATAGGGTTTTTTTTTTTTTTTTTTTTTTTTTTTTTTTTTTTTAATACATATCCTCAACGGTTTTTCGGTTCTCAATCCTAATCCCTGGACCTTTAGTAATTTAGGTTATTTAAATTATTTTTATTTTTATTTTTCAAAATTTTGAGAAAAAAAAAATAATAATAATAATAATAATATTAATAATAAAATAAAAAAATTAAAATAAAAACAATTTTTTAATTTAATAAAAATAATAATAATAATAAAATAACTATTATTATTATTATTATTTTTATTTTCTTCTCTCTCGAGTAGAGAGAGACGTTAATAGATTTTTTTATACTGAAAATAATCTATTAATAAAACTACCAAACACATTTTTAAAAATAATTTCTATCTGAAATTAAAAACATTTTTATTTCTATTTTTATACAAAAAAATAAAATTATTTCAAAACAAATTCTAAAACACTCTCGTATTCCTCAAAAACTAGATAAGTCATTAGAAACTATTTTCCTTATTGACAAGTGACTAACACATGTTTTGAGAGGGAGACTACAACAATATAAAACGCTACTGAGAACAAGATTATTCACTGTCTCTTATAAATGGTCTGATGGTCTTTTCTTTGAAACTCGTGTAGATGCTCTTGTGTTAGATCTCTGAGAGATGGTTATCTAGCGTGCGCATCCATACGAGCTTCGACGTCCGCTGTCATATTTATCTCACTATTAAGTAGCTCTTAAAATGGTAGATGACGTCGATCGTTTGTAAGGTCTATTATGGAATTCCTGGAAGAAAGATAGCGGTTGTTTTCAAAAGCTCGCGACATGATAAAAATTAAGGCTGACAATATGAGTCACAACACGGCAATATGATTTAAAAACGATACAAATTTTACGGGTTAGGGTTGAAAAAAGAGGTTTAGTTTAGAATTAGATCGACCTGAAATTGACACGAAAAATACGGATCAATTTTGAGTTGGACCCGCCTAACCTGAACACGACACGAAACTCATAAAAAACTAAAAGATACATATATTTTTCATTACATATTTTTTATTGTATTATGAACTTGTGATATCATGATAGTTATACTCAAAAGTATATAATTTTCGTGTTAATTTCGGGTTCACGAGTCAATTTCGTGTCACGGGTCATTTTTGTGTCGTATCGTATCAACCCATAAAGTGGTCGTGTCGTGTTTGTGTTACGGTTTTTAAAAACTTTCGTGTCACAGATCGTATTCAGATTGATTACAAATTTAAAAAGAAATGA
The DNA here is from genome assembly GCA_012066045.3 of Morus alba. Lineage (NCBI taxonomy): Eukaryota > Viridiplantae > Streptophyta > Magnoliopsida > Rosales > Moraceae > Morus > Morus alba. The sequence continues at coordinate 13,308,096 of CP050237.2, forward strand.
TTAAAATACGATACGAACACGACACGTGACATGAATTGACACTCTTAATAAAAACTGAGAGATATAAATGATAATGTAAAAATAGAAAACGTTCTACTATGAATTTTAAAGAAAATACATTAGACTATTTATAAGAGAATTTGAGTTGACCGTGAATAATCTTATTCTCGGTAGTTTAGCCGTTTAGGAGATTCTATGTTGCTGTAATACTCCTCTCAAAACACCTGTTAGCCACTTGTCATTAAAAACATTTTAATGACTCATCTAGTTTTTAGGAATATAAATAGGGTTAAAAAAGAATAATAAATATGGTTAAAGCTTGTACGGTAAAAGATAGAGAGAGAACAGCGGAAAAAAAATGTGGCTCAAGAAACGAAAAAGTGACATTCTGTGCGTTTATCTTCTTCACACAATAATAAAAACCATCCCTGTCTTGAAATAAGCCGCCTCCTGATCTAACTAGGGGCGTAAAAAATTAGTCGAATTCGAATAATTTGCCCGACTCGATCTAACTTAAAAGTGTAGGGTTTTTTTTTTTAAAAAAAAAAAAAATTCAGATTCAAATAGTCTCAATTCATATTGTGCAGGTTTGAGGGTGGGTTGGACATTTTAAACCCACTTTGTCCCGACCCGACATATTTTAGGTGTCTAACCTTAAATCTTTAAATTTATTTTACTGGACTATCTTTATATGTAATGTTTATTTAGCGTATTGTTAATTTTATTTCTGAATTTTATTAATGTTAAGAAGTATGTTTGATATTATATTAATATTTACGGACTATTTATAGATTTTATGTTTTTGTACTTTTAAAAGATGTATGAAATTATAAATTAAAATTAATTTTCACCAACCTGAGTAACCCGAACCTACCCGAGATCACCCGACAAATTACAAGTTTGTGAGCTTAAGAGAGTGTTGCGGCTTAAAATTTTCTCAACTCACATTGAATGGATCGGCTCAATTTTTTAACACAACCCAACCCTATCCGGCCAAATTACACCTGTAGATTTAACTATTTTAACTCACAGAAAGTATTGTTCACACGCGAGTGCCCATTTTACCCCTTTTTTTTTTTTTTTTTTTTTTTTTTTTTTTTTTTTGCTCTTTGCTCTTATTATCTGTAGCATTTTCCTACTTTAGAAGATCTAATTCGTAATAATAGATTTGTACTTATCCATTCTTCTCTTTTAAAGAAGAAAAGACTTGAGCTGAAGCTTACATGCATAAACATACAACACCAATTATACTTCTATATAAAGATTATAATCCTCTTCTATATATATATATATATATATATATATATATATATTGTAACGAATTAAGGATGGAATTCAAAGCTTGGAAGAGGGTTTATTAAGCAATATCGGCAAAGTGCTAGCAGAATCTTGATGATCGTTACTCGCTTCTTCTGTTGTCTCTTCATTATAATTATTATTATCATCTCCTGCTGCTCCTGCAGTTGCTTCCTTCTCCGCGTCGTCCACCATCTGCATGCAAAGGTAGATAGATATACATACTCATAAAAATCAAATATACTTGATTAATCAAGAAATTAAGTAGAGAGCCAGGAGACATTTAACTAATGAATCAAGCATATTATTCAAGTTGCGATTAAGCTATTGTTAAAGCATCTTTGGCCGTTGGTTAAAATGTCTTGAGTGGCTGACGTGGAACATTGAGTGTACAGGATTTTTTGTAATAGTCTAAGTGTCATAAGTGTTACAAGTGTGCTTAGTCGGTGGTAGCTTAGGGGTATAAAGTTAAGTGTGCTGTAAAGTCATACTGCAACAGAGATAGAACATAGAGAGAGAAAAAAGATTGACAGTTTTCTTGAGAGAGAAAGATCAAGAATTAAGTCTGTAATCTTGAAGAACCAGTCAGAAATAAAAGTTCTCATTTTTCTTTCCACTTTTGTGTACGATTGAATCTTTGTGTTCTGCAACGAAGGCTAAAAGCTTCACAAATTGGAATCAGAGCCTTGTTCTGAGAATCAAGAATGACAATGGCGAAGTTCGATATTGAGAAATTCATCGGAAAGAACGACTTCGATCTATGGAGGTTGAAGATGTGAGCACTCCTAGTTCAACAAGGACTTGAAGATGCGCTGGGAGGAGAAAAGAATCTGCAGTCGTCCTTATCAGAGCCGGAGAAGAAGCAGATCCTGGACAAGGCTCACAACGCCTTGATCTTGTGTCTCGGAGATAAAGTTTTGTGGAAGATTTCATAGAAAAAAACTGCGGCAATGATTTGGGTAAAGCTCGAAAGCCTGTACATGATGAAATCGCTGGCTAATCGATTGTTCTTGAAACAGAGGTTGTACATGTTCAAAATGCTGCTTGGAAGAACGATTGAGGAGCATCTAGACTAGTCTAATAAAATAATTTTGGATCCTGAAAATATCGACATTAAAGTCGAGGATGAGGATCAAGCGTTACTATTGTTGAGATCCCTACCCAGTGCTTATGAAAACCTCTTGGATACATTGATTTATGGGCAGGATAGTCTGACATTGGAGGAGTTCAAACTGTCCTAATGTCCAAGGAGCTCAAGAAGAAGTCTGAGACAAAGGGGGAAGGATTTGGGGATTCATCAAGCGAGGGGTTATTCGCAAGAGGAAGACAGAGAAGAGGGAATTCAAGAACAACAAGGGCCAGTCATCAAGATCCAAGTCAAAAGGTAAATTGTAGTGTTTTATCTGCCACAAGGAGGGGCATTTCAAATGGAATTGTCCCGAGAAGAATAAGAAAAAGCCCAATGAAAAGACTCAATCAAATAGAGATGCAGACGTGGTTTCTGAAGGATATGAGAGCGCATAAGTCCTCACAGTTGCGGATGCGGATGCATGAAATGAATGGGTTCTGGATTCAGGGTGTTCATTCCACATGATGCCTCATGAATCATGAATTTTTAATTACAAAAACTGGATTCTGGGCAGGTACTTCTAGGAAATAACAAGGCATGTAAGGTCTTGGGAATTGGCACGATTTCAATCTTGATGGCAGATGGATGTGAAAGAAGACTCCATAACGTGAGGCATGTCCCAGAGTTAAGGAGAAACTTGATTTCCTTAGGAATGCTTAACTCGGAAGGTTTCATGTACAAAGCATAAAGTGGGAGATTGAAGGTGGTAAAAGGTTCCGTGGTGTTCATGAAAGGAACCAGGGAGAATGGCCTGTATTTGCTCCAGGGCAAGATGATGATTGGAAGTGCTGCAATAGCCTCAAAGGTGATTCAAGACTACACCTAACAGTGGCATTTCAGACTGGGACATGTCAGTGAAAGGGGGCTTCAAGAATTGGGAAACCAGGGAGTGCTGGAAAAGGAGAAGATGAAGAAACTAGACTTCTGTGAGCACTGTGTATTTGGAAAATCTTGCAGAACCAGGTTTGGAACTAGAGAACACCGAACAAAGGGCACACTACATTATCTGCATTTAGACTTATGGGGGCCTTCAAGAATCGTGTCCATAGGTGGAGCAAGGTACTTTATGTCTGTGATCAATGATTATTCCCGTAGGGTGTGGGTGTTCATTTTAAAAAATAAAGACTTAGCCCTGAAAAATTTTAAGCAATGGGTGGTTTTGATTGAGAATCAAACTGGTAAAATGGTTAAGAGGCTTAGAACTAACAATGGATTAGAGTACTGTTCTGGAGCGTTCAAGGAGTATTACAGTTCAAAAGGGATTGCTAAGCAGCTTATAGTTTGGGGTACTCCACAACAAAATGGTCTTGCTGAGAGGTTCAATAAGACTATTTTAGAGAGGGTTTGATGTATGTTTTCTGTGTCAGGACTACCTAAGACGTTTTGGGCAATGCAATTAAAACTACTTGCTATTTGATTAATAGATGTCCATCCTAGTAATACAGTTTAAAACACCATTGGAAATGTGGTCTGGAAAGCCTGGCAACAATGAAAACTTGAAAGTGTTTGGGTGTGTGGCATATGCACATATCAAACAAGGCAAGTTGGAACCAAGGGCAAGTAAGTGCATCTTCATGGGGTATCAAGATGGAGCAAAGGGTTTCAAACTCTGGAATGCAAAACAGATGGGCCAAAGATTATCATCAGCAGGGATGTAACCTTTAATGAGACTCAATTCTATAGAGACTTGAAGCCGTAGTCAGAAGGTGGAATTGGGTAGACACCTGATGAGGGAATAAAATTTGAGGTGGAGCCTTCGGAGCAAGTTGGCATAACTCAAGCTGAGATGGGTTCAAATGGAGATAAGCCAGCCGTATGAGGATCAGATCAGCATGATTATTGCCTAGCCAGAGATAGACAAAGGAGGGACATAACACCGCCTAGCAGGTACGGGTATTTAGACCTCACTGCTTTTACATTGAATGTAGTAGAAGAAATAAATGAATCTGTACGTTATGAACAAGCTATAAATTGCCCAGAAAAGAAAAAATGGAAGCATGCAATGAGTGAGGAAATGGACTCTTTATTCAGAAACCAGACTTGGGATTTGGTGAAAAAACCTCAAGGTCAGAAACTAGTGAGCTGTAAATGAATTTTCAAGCATAAGGAGGGAATCCTAGGAGTGAAAAATTCAAGATTCAAAGCAAGATTGGTGGCTAGATGTTTTACATAGAGAGAAGGGATAGACTATACAGAAGTCTTCTTTCCTGTGGTAAAACACACTTCAATCAGGGTATTGCTTGCTCTCACTGCAGTTCAGAATCTTGAATTGGAGCAACTGGATGTTAAAACAACCTTTCTCCATGGGAAGCTTGAAGAAACGATATACATGAAGCAACCTCAGGGATTTGAGGTCAAGGGAGATGGGGAACTGGTTTGTTTGCTCAGGAAGTCTCTTTATGGACTAAAACAGTCCACAAGGCAATGGAACAAAAGATTTGATGAATTTATGATCAAATCTAACTTTTTTAGAAGTCAACATGATAATTGTGTCTACTTCAAATCACTTAGAGAGGACAAGTTTATATACTTGTTGCTTTATGTGGATGACATGCTTACAGCTTGTCAAGACTTGATAGAGATTAATAAAGTCAAGAAAATTCTGCAAACTGAATTTGAGATAAAGGATCTCGGAGCTGCTAAGAAGATCCTAGGCATGGAGATCACTAGAGACAGAGAGAAGAAAATTCTGTCTGTCACACAGTAAGGGTATACAAGGAAGGTGAGAGATTTGGAATGACAAATGCCAAACTTGTACTAACCCCTCTATCTCAACAATTCAAGTTGTCTGCTTCTGATTCACTAGAAATTGAAGATGACAAAAAGTTCATGGAAGTTGTACCTTACTTAAGTGATGTAGGCAGTTTAATATACTGCATGATATGCTTAAGACTAGACTTAGCTCATGTGGTAAGTGTGGTGAGCAAATTCATGAGCAATCCTGGAAAACAACATTGGCAAGGAGTAAAATGGATACTAAGGTATCTACAGGGAACTTTAAATCATGGTTTGGCGTATGGTCAAGTAGGTGGAGCTTGTGAGAAGTTATCGGGTTATGTAGATTCAAATTTTGCAGGGGATTTGGACCATCGAAGATCTCTCACTAGTTATGCATTTCAAGTCCAAGGATGTATAGTGAGCTGGAAGGGCACTCTTTAGAATGTGATAGCCTTGTCCACTACGGAGGCTGAATATATTGCATTAACTGAAGCAATAAAGGAAGCTTTATGGCTTAAGGGATTATTAGAAGAGTTGGGTATCAAACAGAAGGAAGTGGTAGTACTCTGTGATAGCCAAAGTGCTATACACTTGTCCAAGAATCATGTGTTTCATGAGAGAACTAAACACATTGATGTGAGGCTGCATTTCATTAGAGATATTGTGTCTAAAGGGGAATTACAGGTGAAGAAGGTTTCTACTGAGGACAATGCCACTGATATGATTATTAAGTCATTACCAGCTTCAAAGTTTCAGTATTGTTTGAGTCTGTTGTCTGTCAAACTAGCATAGCAAAAATGAAGTCTTCTGGGAAGGAAAAACTGAGGAGGTGTCAAGACCTGGTTATCTAACGTCCAAAGTGGAGATTTGTTGAAGCATTTGTGGTTGTTGGTTAAAATGTCTTGAGTGGCTGATGTGGAACATTGAGTGTACAAGATTCTTTGTAATAGTCTAAGTGTCATAAGTGTTACAGGTGTGCTTAGTCGGTGGTAGCTTAGGGGTATAAAGCTAAGGGTGCTGTAAAGTCATACTGCAATAGAGATAGAACTTAGAGAGAGAAAAAAGACTCAGTGTTTTTTGAGAGAGAAAGATCAAGAATTAAGTCTATAATCTTGAAGAACCAATCAAAATAAAAGTTCTCATTTTTCTTTCCACTTTTGTGTACGATTGAATCTTTGTGTTCTGCAACGAAGGCTGAAAGCTTCACAGCTATATATATATATATATATATATATATAATTGTAATTAAAGTATAGCATATATCATTATAAATCAAGAAATTAAGCAACAAATATTGGTATAAGGATAATAGTAGTAGTAGTGGACCTTTGTGGTGAGGGAAGGGGAGAGAGAAGGGAGAATATCAACTAGATGTGTTTTGATGCGGTGCAAGGCGTCCTTGGAGAGGGCGTGGGCAGCCACCGTGACGTCGCGGAGGACGCTCTCCAGCATGCGGCGGGCGTTGTCGAGGGCGTCGGGGGGGACGGCGGCAGCCGACAGCTTCTCCAGAAGCCTCTCCTTGATGGCTCCAAAGTTTCTCCTTATCATGTCACCCCCAACTCCCATATTGGTACTATCCTAATATTAATATTATCAATTCTAAGGGCGTGCGCCGGGGAGTAGAGCTTTCCTTGCCCAACCCCAACTTGGTCAGCCTCTTCATCCACAACCTTACCACCCTTATCATTATTATTTTTGGATAATTCATTTTTTTTCCAATTTTTGTTCTTCTTCTTTGCTTCCACATGTATTACTAGTAATAATATTGGCGCCCTTTGTCTTTCCTCTCTCTTTCATTCCCATCTGATGGAGACCTTACCCTTGGCTGTCTCTATGTATATGAATATATCTTATATGGCTATAAACTTACAGCCAGAAGATAAATAAATACATATATATATATATATATATATATATATCACACATGCAATATATAGTAAGGAATTAATTGCGCTTTCGGTTGCTTTTTTGTTTTCTTCTCTGCTTATTTTGACGCCTGTAATTTTGCACCAATTGTGTGGCTTCTATTTTACTTAGCCTTCAAGACATATATCCAAGGAAAAACTCAACGACACACATGTAACATTCTCGATTTCTGTTATTGTTTTTTTTTTTTTTTTTTTTTCGTTTTCTCTCGTTATTGTTATTATCATCATTATTATTTATAAGTTAGGACCTTCCATTAATTAATATTAGTAAGGTCCATTAATTAATATTAGTAGCCTATATATGGAAAATATTATTGAGCGAGGGAAATTGTAGAGCATTTCTTCACCCATAAAGAAAAAAACGTAGAGTTCTAAAAACCCTTCATATCTTTCACCACAAACATAAACACGTTATATATAGGGTGATTGATGGTTGTTGGCATAACCTTAATTAATAGTATTTTTCATATTTGCCTAAAACACAAGCTGTAGAGTTGAAATCGCCACACCTCAAATTCAAAAAAAAAAAAAATAGCGTGAGTGACACTTTAGTCACTGAGAATATATTAAAAAAATGAAAAATACCATTTTTTTTTTAAATTTAAGTAAAAATTTATAAATAGTTTCTGAATTATTTTCTCACTCTAAAATTAATTTAGGTAGTTATAAATTTTGTCGATTTCTGAAGTTATAAATTTTGTCTCATAAGTCTTTAAACTCAAAAAATATCTTATGAATGTTCCTTTTGTTAAATTTTAAATGAAACCATTAACTTTATTTCATAAAAAGCTTTAGCAATAGTCCTTATACTAAAAGTTATATGAGAACGACAGTGTTATCTCTACGTCGATGAAAGGCGGTGCTGGTGAGAGAAAAAGATAGGGAGGTGGGAGAGTGAGGAAATGGCTAGGTTAGATCTTTTCTTTAGAAAAAAATAAAATAAATAATGTGGTTGTTGAATTTAGAATCAATAGTCAATGATTGACTAAGCTATCAGTTACCTATGAGTATTCCAGGCTAAAATATCTTGTAATATTTTTTTTTTCAACAAAATTTAAAATAAAAAAAAGTCTTGTCAATGATTCTCTTATAAAATTTAAATTTTAAATTAAAATGGTCGATTTAAGAGTGTAAATTAAATAAATGATAAGAGATGTTATATTGACATTTAATTTATAAATTTAAAATTATTTTTAATTTATTTATATTTTTTATAAAAAAAATATTATAACAAATCACAAATTATAATTTAAAATATAACACAAATTTACTAATTTAACGCACGAAATTCCACGTATCTCGTGTTACTCACGTTCTCTACTGACAAAGGAATGAGCACAAAGGATTCTACATGTCTCACGCTATTCACGTTCCCTACTGACAAAAAAATGAGCTTTTATTATTATTTATTATTATTATATATTTTATTCATGTCTCATGCTCATTTTTGTCAGTAGGGAACGTGAATAGCACGAGGGAAAGGAAGAAAGGCCCACGAATAAAATATATAATAATAATAATAATAAAACTTTTTGTCGTTGTTGAGAATTTTGTCCAGATGGTGTACCAATCTCTTGAAGTGCTCACTGTTTGGGTTTAGCCTAAGGTCCTATTTATTTTGCTAATTTAAGTTTTATTACAGTAAAAAGTTCTCATAAATAATTACATTTAACTTTTTTGTTACAGTAAAAAACTCTCACATAAAATCACATCTCAACTCAAATTAAAAACTCAAATCAGCGAACTAAACGGACCCTAAATTTTACAAAGACTTCTAACGCTGCGAATTTTGACCATTCCAATTCTAATTTGTTAAAGATCAATAGTCGATATCTTAATTAGCTTAATTGAATAGTAATGTTTTCTTTAAATTTAAATGATGTTGAAGCTCATAAACTTATAAACTTTTAATTGAAAAGTCATGTACTTTGCACATTTGCTCTCTAAATTTATAAAAATTTAGCAACTCGCCTCTTAATTTTTAATTTTAACAATTTTTTCCTCTAACTTAAAAATAATTACTATGTACAATTTTATCAATTTTTTTTTTTTAATATACTTTTTTGTCATCAATTTAACACAATCATTAAGTTAATGGGACAAATTGTAATTATTTTATAAGTTGGGAGACAATTTATCCAAATTAAAGTTCAAAGGGCCAAGTTAAAAAAAAAAAAAAAAAAAAAAAAAAAAAAAAAAAAAATCTACAAATTCAAGAGGCCAAATGTATAAAGAACCATGTTACCCGGGGTAGCTCCTACAAGTAAAGGACAAAAGCATGTAAATCTCCGAGATATTATGGAAATATCATGTTTTTGTCCCGTGGCTTTAAGAATTCCATAACATTGTCGATTTCTATTTTTTTTTCCCTCCCATTATTGTTATTATCATCATCATTATTATTTAAGTTAGGACCTTCCACCTTCGTATCTTCACCATAAACATAAACATAAACACGTCCACATATATTAAAGTGAATTAAATCGCCGCACCTCAAATTCAAATTAAGAAAAAAAAAAAAAAAAAAAAAAGCGTGAGTGACACCTTTTACTCACTGATGATATTGAAAAATGATCAAGACCAGCATTTTTTTTTTATAATTTAAGAATAAATCCATGAACAGTCTCTGAATATTTCTCTCTATAATGAGTCTCCCCAGTTAATTTTTTTGTCTTATAAATACTTTTTGAACTAAAAAAGTGTCTTATGAATTGTATAAATTTTGGTTTTGGAATCCTGACTTCTCTTCAATACCTTGATCTTTGCTGTAATATGCTTTCTGGTGAAATTCCAAAATCCATTTGGAAAATATGTGCACTACAAGAATTTAATACATACAACAACAGTCTTAGTGGACAACTCCAATTTGCTGAATCGACATCTCAACAAGTTGTCCGTGTCGGAGGTGTTTAAACCATAAGTGTTTTATAATAAATTTTCTTTTACGACACATCATCTCGATGTCTGGCCTAGTAGCTAGATGCACTGGCTCTACAGGAGGATCACAACCTCCACCTTATCTGACGAGACTCCCGACACATTGTCAGTCAGGCATTATACGCTATAACACATACTCCAAAACTTGTTACTTGTCGAACTCTCTATAATCAAATTTCGTTATTTTTATTCTTAAAGTTCCTGAGCTGACATCTCGACGTCGATCTGGTCAAGGAGTAGCTATAGGTTAAGATATAGTGGAGAAAGTACAAAAAGATAGGAAGTTTTTTGTCTTGTTTGACGAGACAGGTTCGTGGGAGGCGATTGGTGAAAACACCAAATATTTTGACAGTGTTGTCGGCTTGCACACAAGAGATATATGTGACCCACACTATAACCCCTGGAAGGACGTGCCTGAAGGGCACAAAAAGAGGATTCAAAATTGCATGCTAATATCTATTTGATACAAAATTTGTTCTAAAAAATTTTAATTGTGGATACCATAAATAAGATTTATTTGTTAATTTTTTATTGTATTCCAAGATTGGTTTAACCTCAACTACAACCGCGACAACGGTATCATTAGAGATGTAGTCGACCGTGAAGCCAGTAAATGTTACAAGGACTAGAAGACTACCTTGCACAGACACTTCTAGAATATGGGAGGGGCAGAAAATGAGGATTTTGTCAGGCAAAATTTTCCTAAAACTTGAGGAGAAAAGAGCAATAGGGACCTTGCTGTGATCGTTTTATGTCCCCTGCTTTTCAGGTTCAATTTCATTATGTATTCTTACTTTTGATTAATTGGTTTATTTAATTATTAAGTATGTTACTAATTCATCTATGATCATTACTAGAAAAAATCTACTACAAATCAACAAAATCGTAGCAGTCAAAAGTGGTCTAGCTTCCATGGTAGAAAGTCATACTCTGAACATCATTTCGATAAGGTAATACTAATTTGTATACTTGTTAAGTTTGTCACTTTTGCTTAATAATTATTCTTACACGTTCAACTTGATTAGGTAAACCCCGAGACCCAGGAGCTTAGAACATTAATTGACAATTAGGGTTCCATGCACCGTCATGGGCATAATTTTATCAATTCTTTTTCATATTTAACATAACATATTATACTATTTTTATTTATTTTTATTTCATTTACCTTTGCAGGCTCAGATGGAGGTGGAAAGAACAACGCAGATGACACAGTCTGATAGGGAAGGTTCATCCACAGCGGTCAATGAGGAGGGGATTATGTCTCAAGTCTTGAGCAAGCGCGGAGGACACACTAAGGGAGTGAGACTAACACTGCCACAGAAGAATCGTTCAAGCGCTTCCACCTCATCATCTGCTTCACAATCAGATGGGTCATCTTTGGTTAATTTGCCCCAACATGTCCAAAACTGGCTGAACAACCCCTACATCGAGCAATGCAATATGTTCGACAACCACCAGATCATGATGGGAGTCATGCGCTCGATGAATCCCAACATCAACTTCTTGCCAGTTAACCGTCCCCAACCGTTGGTTCCTCCACCGCCAAAGTGAAACGAAGAAGACGAGGATGAGGACGACTAAGCTGCTAATTTAGGAGATTAAAATATCTATTTTTATTTTTCTTATTATCAATACCTTTTAGTATTTCTTGATTAATTTACTTTTTAAGACTTGTTTTCTTATTGTGTTGACTATTCTATATCAATCATTTATTAACAAATATCAATTTTATTGTTTTATTTTATTATTAAATTTTTTTCTAATTTATATATTTAATAATTAATATTATTATGAAAGTACGGCAAAAAAATAATTTTTGCGATGACAAATCTAAAATGTTGTCGCAAATAGTCTAAATTACTAGTGACAACATTTTAGATTTGTCGTCAAAAAATGTTTCAAAACGTTTTACGACGACATTTATTGTCGCAAATAATTTAAGACACGTCATCATCAATGACATATTTGGCAGAAAATTCATCACAACTAATTCGCGACGATTGTCGTCGCTAATATATTTGTGACGACATTTCAAAACTATGTCGTTGCAAATATATTATTTGTGTCAAACTTTTTGCGGCAACTAATTTACGACGATATCTCGTCGTAAATAAAATATTTGTGACGATATGTCGTTGTAAATAAAATATTTGCGATGACAAATCAATTATTTACAACAACATGGCGTCACCGTAAATGAGCTTTTTGTTGTAGTGAGAGAACGACAGTGTCATCTCTATATTAACGAAAGGCAGTGTTGGTGAGAGAAAAAGATAGGGAGATGGGACTTGGGAGAGTGAGGAAACGGCTAGGTTAGATCCTTTTTTTTCCTGGAAAAAAAAAATATGATATGGTTGATGAGTTTGGAATCGATAGTCAATAATTGACTAATCTATCAGTCACCAATATGAGTACTTAGCGTTGCAAGGTGCCCATGCTGATTCACATGGGATTCCACATGTCCCATGCTACTCGGGTTCCCTAATGACAAAGGACTGAACATGTTCTTTTCAAGGACTAACCTACTTCCCATTATCAGTAAGGGAAAGGAAGAAAGGCCCGCCAATAAAATATATGATACAATAATATTTAATGTTATCATTAAAGTAACATTATTTTATTTTTGTAATTGTTATAAATTTATCTTGCGTCATTAATAATTTGCAGGTTATTTTTTTTTTATATTTGTGAGTTATTTTTCATAACAGTGGATTATTTTTTGTAATGACAATAAAATATTGTATAGTGACATAAATAACAAAAAAAAAAAAAACAATTGTTAAACTTAGAAATTTTCTCAAAATTTAACGAGTTAGCTTAGCCCCATCCCTTTTGTCCTTGTTGAGAATTTTTTCCAGACTCAAAGTCCTCAATGTTTGGGTTTAGACCAAATTTTACAAAGACTTTTAATTCTACGAGTTCTGTTCGTCCCAATTTAATTTGATAAATATCAATATATAGTCGATATCTTGATTAGCTTATTTGAATGGTAATGTGTAAAGAGCGATAAATGTGTAAAGAACCCTTTGATATGTTACCCCGGGGTAGCTCCTACAAGTAAAGGACAAGTATTGTGAGCCTCCGAGATGTATTATGGAAATGTTATATTTTGTCATGTGGTTTTAAGAATTCCATAACCATTTTTTGTGTTGTTGATTCTGTTAAAAACCAGCTTTTGATAAATTTAGTCATACTTAAAGTGTGAAAAAAAAAAAAAAAAATCTCATTTCAATTTACCAATTTCCAAAATACCATAATTTTAACCAATTTTATCAACCTCGTGGTTAAAATAGCCATTCGCATCCATTAAACATGAATTGAGTGAGCTTCAATTTTATATATATATATATATATATCCTTAAATAAATTAACCTTTCTTATACATATAAATGGCCGATTACGTACAAAGAGGCTGAATCTAACGTTGAAAACATACCATATGTTTGCCAGTTCCGCCTAATGCTATTTCTTTTCCTTTCCAACTTCTAAGTTTCTTTTTCTTAAATAATTTTTATTTGGGAGTTTTTTTTTATAAGATCAGAAAAAAAATGAATTATCGATATTTTTTCTATTTTTAGCTGTCATATATATATGTATTAAAAATTATCTATTTTATATTTTTTTAATCTAATGTGATTTTAATTTAATTTAATAATTAGAAATTCACGTTACTGGTGAAACTGTCATATCATAAAAAATTTATTTTTATTTTCGATGGTGGTTGGTTTTGATAGTAGGACTAATTAATGAATACATCCCAACGTACGTGGCATCATATATTTCTATGTTTTTATATGTCATGTAGGTAAGGTGTGAGAAATTGATTTCCCAGCTAATATGAGGTGGATATTTGGCAGTTGAACAAGTAACTACTAATTGACAGCTAAGCTTGATAACAATACATTATCCAATACAATTACTGTCCAATTACATATATAATAAAAGTCATGCAAGCTCCTCAAGAGATGAAAATAAAAGACAGTCAGATATATATTGAGGTGTTCAAGAATTGGATTCCACATATTAATGGCCAATCAACAATTCAATTAAAAACTATTATATTGGAAAATATTTATTAATTAAAAAACAATCCAATTATCAGATTTTGTACATTAGATTCCACATATTGGACCTATGGAAGTTAAGATTATCGAAGACCCATTTTTTCACTATTAGAAATTAAAAGAAAACATATTATAACATAAAATATTTCGATAAATCCAATTTGTTTCAACCAATCAATTAGGATAAGCTAGTCAGGATTTGTGAGTTGATGGACTGAGACTGCTTAATTCATGAACCAATTCAAAACTTATAGATTTTGGTTTTCTCAATCCATGACCAATTTAAGATGCTTTTCAACTTAACCCAATATGACAGATTCGTTTGGATTAATGGTGCCTTAGTGAAAACATATTTTCTAATACTATTATTGGTCTTAGTAATCTTGGATGTCGTGGGCAAGGAAAAAGTTTCATCTACGTAGCAATTATAAATTAATTTAATTTCATGAGTTGCCTAAGTTGATTAGCAGTACCAGTGGCAAGAGGTAGCTAGGACAAAGTCTATGGCCCCTAATTTGTTCGTTCGAATTATGACGAGTTGAAATTTTTTCGTTTAAATTGAAAATTTTGAACTAATTAGGTGATTTGAAATTTAATTCGAACTTGGTGTTTGAATAGCATATCAAATGGTCTCGTTCATTTTACCGATTCGAGTTTTCAGTTTTAAGTTTTCACAGTAAAAAGCTCTCAAAAAATGTAACATCTAACTTTTTCTGCTACAGTGAAAAGCTCTTAGAAAATGTCACATCTCAACTCGAATTGAAAACTCGAATCTACAAAATAAACGAGACTAAAATGTAAATCTACGGATAAATTTGGATATGTTTTGAAAACAAGAGTTTATGAACTGTGGAAAAACCTTAACTAGTGTTTGGATAGCTAAAAAAACAAATTTGAACTTAAAGAAAAGAAAACGTTACAATATAAATTATTAAACAATTAAAAAATGAATTGTAAAATGAATAAGACATGTAAAATAAATCATAAAATGATTAGAAATATAAATTGAATTATAAATGAATAAATTATAAATTAGATTTATAAAAGATGAAAAAAAATAATTAACGAATGAAATTTAAAAGAAAATGTAATTAAATTATGAAAGATATAAAAAAATGTAGATTGTCTAGAAAGAATTTAAATCCTAAAAAAAAATGATTAGAAGAAGTTAAAAATTGAAAAATAGAAATTCGAACATTGCTAAAAACTCACATGAAATACTAATAAAGGATATAATCAATAAGAAATTAAGAGACAATCAAATTATAATAATACTGTTGAACTAATGTAGATGGGAGTCTTGAAATATATACATGATCAGTCATGAAATACATAAGAGTATAAATACACATGAGTACATTATTCTTCAAATGCATATTAGCATACACCATTTCTAGTTGGGATATTTATATATTTATACCATGTATTTTAGTTTTATTTAAAAAATATATCTTTAATTTTTAATCTTATCAAATTTATACCCTTCAAATTAAATTTAATATATAAATCTATACTTTATCTAGTCAATAATTGATTTGACCTTTAAAAATGACCAAGCTATCTCTTAAAATATCTGACCAAAGATGTTAGAATAGTAAACCAATAATAGTGCGATTAGTCAACTATTCTAACACTATCCTTAAGAAAAAGCGAAAAAAAAAACTTTTCAACATTACAAAAAACGAAAATGAAAAAAAAAAAAAAAAAAAAAAAAAAACACAAAAACATTTCAAGGGTATTTTGCATATTTTTTAGGTTAAAATTGTAATTTTATTCATTTACTATTTTTTATTCAAGCGTATTTAAATATTTTCAAGGCTAAAATCAAGGTTGGGTTGACTGTGGAAAAGTGATGTGTGTATTGCGTAAGAACTACGAGATATCACCCCTGGATGCTAAAGATCTAATTTAAAAGTATATATTTGATGAGATAAAAAAATAATAGATATAATTTTTAAATAAACTTAAAACATGGGATATAAAATTGTAAATATCCCTTTATAATTTGGGAGTTTCTTTGTTATAGGGCCAAAAAAAAATGAGCTACTAATAATTAGTTACTTTTTAGCCATTATATATATATATATATCAAAAAGTGATTGTTTTGCATTTTTTTTTTCAATTTAATGTGATCTTAACTTTATCTAACAGTCAAAAATCAAGCAAGGCCTACCGGAAAAACTCCCTTATAATTTGCCATAAAAGTCTTAGAAATAGAAATATGTGCTGCAACCTATACCACAGATTTTGTTGGTAATCTGTCCACAATTGTTCCGTCAATTCATCCCTCAATTATCGACCTGTATGACGACTGTATTTTGATGTATACAATAATATATAGGATCACTAGGATTGTCAATATCATTTTCTCCCTTATCATCAACCTCGGATTCTGCATGCATAAATTACCTTCAAAATAATCTTAACGAAAATAGCTCATGTATGTAAGCACTAACCTACTGCCATGGGCAACATTCTCAATTTAGTAATTAAACTAAACAAAATTCAAAAAGGAATAATTAAGACTAATTAGAAATGGAGATCATGCCAATAAAAACGCAATCTTAAGCCCATTTCTGCGTTTTATGTTTTGTTTTGTATTTTTCATTCTGTTTACTAAATTGACTGCGTTACAAGCTTAGATTACATGTATGGGCAATTGTGCATATCTAATTTCCCTTTGTGATTTTAACAGATCTTGATAGAAAAAATCTTTTGGCATGAGACAAAGTTGCAAAGTTCAAATCTTAAAATTTAGAGGGCAATACGAGACATGGTATAAACATAAACATGAACTTAAACGAAACTTAATTTTAGTATTCACCAAAAAAAAAAAAAAAAAAAAAAAAAAAAAAATCAATTTTAATAACTAGTGATAATAAATAACGAGAGCAAACTGGAAAGTACCGAAGGCACAAGGGGGGGCATACTTTAGTGGGTATATATAGATTTTTTCTATCATCCAGAAAGATTTACTTTCACATAATATCTATTAAGTTCAAAATATAGTGTGATATATTTGTTCAATGTAATATCGGACAGTTTTTTTTTTTTTTTTTTTTGTTTTTTGAGTAAAGAGAATGTATAAAAAGATACAATCCATAATAGAAAGAAAACAACAAATAAGCTCTATTTAATTGTCAGGAAAAAGAAAGAAGACTTGATGATCATAAGATCAAAAGGCAGTTGATGATACCATTTTAGACCTATAAAAGATTTATAAATATAAGAAAAGTGTATAAAAAGCTATACCTTTATAACGTTAATTTTATGTTGGGTAAATGACATGTTTTGCTTCTTATTTTTATATGTTATCTGCAAACAAGACCCCTGGAAGAATCATACACAAAAATAATCAAAGTGAGAGAGATCATTGAACTTTTTATTTTATTTCATTTTATTATTAAGGAAAGAGACCAACCACAACCACCAAACTACAGCTACAAATTACTCGGCGTGTCTGAGGGTCACAACATATGAATTCCACTCGTAACCCTATCATGCTCCTTTTTTTTTTTTTTCGCCATTTCTTGCTGTCAAAAGTATTATACCTGTGGGAATTTTTCTGATACTCCGCTATACCGATAGTCTTAATTTTTTGGCGTTGAATCTGATAAAAATGTAAAAAATTATGCGGAATAGACATATTCTCATACATATTTAACGGTTGAAACTAAATGACTACTAATAATTTATTTTTACAAGGACGGCTAGAAAAAGTCTCTATGAAAAAAATGAATTTACTTTTTTTTTTGCGTGCCCAAAATTTAATTATTTAAACAACATGTAAAGTCTGCCAATTTCTCAATGTGGTCTTCAGTCAATTCTTACGTGTTGGACTCCATATTACAATCCGATGACTGTATTTGAAATTAATTCTATTTGTATTTTTCATATTTTTTAAGAAAGAAAAATAAAAATGTTTTCAAAATAGTATTTGATACAATAAAGATAAAAAATAAAAATGAAAATAATTTTTTAACTTAGTATAAAATAAAAGATAAATAAAAAATGATTTTTAGTCATTTTTTATTTTTTATTTTCGTTTTCTCTTCTCTCATGTAAAGAGAGAGAAGAACATTAATAAATTTTTTTATACTAAAATTAATTTTTTAATAAAATTACTAGACGTATTTTTAAAAATAATTTTTATTTAAGATTTAAAACATATTCATTTTTATCTGAGATTTCTCGTTTCTTCATCAAGGACGAGGATCAATTATGTGACTGTAACTTGGTGATCCTTTTTACTTTTACGAAAGATTCGGGAATCCTTCAATTTGTCTTTTACCGTACGCATGAAAAAATGAAATAAAAATTAAAAAAATAAAAAATTTTAATTGTCAGTCGGGGTTGTTGAGACTTTGTAACTAGCCACTATGAACTACTTTCCTTTATAGTCTTATGATGGCCACGTCCAAACTGCCGCGCTAACCAACTTACCATTTACCTGCAGTTTCAACTTTACTATATTCAAAGTGTGTTAGGAATTAGATTCCTTAATTCCAATATAGTAACCTATACCAACAAAATCATTATAAAAGAATTAAGCAAAAAAAGGAATACACAAATTTATAGGGTTTGTCTCAATGTGAGACTTATAAAAACGAAGTTTACAAGAGAAAATCGCATACACATCACAACTCTCAGTATTTTTTTAATCTCTTTAATAATAACTGAAAACCGGCACTTTGTTATATAATGAAAATTAGGACAATAGACTTTCATAAATATGAAATCAATCCGTGAAATTTTTTGCGTAAAGCAATAAATTGTAAGGACAATTAATTAGACTCCGCAACTTAACTTAACAAAAGTGACAGCTTAATTTTACTTTTTTTTTACTTTGAATTAAAAATATCATTGTAGCTTCAGAATGTAAAGAATCTTTTGAATGGGCAAATATAGACGAGTATATACTTTTTTAATAGATCAATATGACCCCATATTGTCATAAAAGGTTATAGACAGAATAAATAAATAATTTCGCTGCTGTTAGCAAATCGCAAATGATGTCCAAGCATTATAGTGTAAATTATATACACTAGATTGTTTACCTATTTTGTTAGTCGAATTTTTAAGTATCGTTAGTTGTGTTTAATTATTGAAAAGTTATATATTCCATCGTTTGTTTACCTATTTTGTTAGTACAATTTTAAAGTAATCCTTGGTAGCGTAATGATTATTGATTTTTCAATTGTGGAAAGGTTTTCACATAAAATTGCATGCAATCGTCTTATAACAATTTGTGATATCATATGTACTCTTATTTATATTCTCTTTAGGTATATCCCACAATAAAATTTTATCACTTCAATTAAAATATCTTAATTATCATGATTTTTTAATTGATATGACATTTTAATTAATATTATTTAAAAGAAACAAAAAGGACATAAATAAGAGGTCCAGGATACATGAGTCGATTCCAACAATATTTGTGAGGGGACACAATAGTCGTAACATGTATAGCATCCGAGTATATCATTAATCAAATTTCACTATTTGGTAGGGTACGAGAGTTGTTAAGTTTAATATCTGGGACTCACATTTTCCATACTAAACTCACTCATAACTTAGATCAATAGAAACAATCCACGTGTCCCACGTGAAGGCACTATCTAGACCACTAGCTCATTCTTCTTTTTAATTTGTCATAAATTTGACACTCCCATGATTCAATACCCTCGTAATGTGCCTATAAATACGAGGTCTCAATTAGGTCATAAAGCACAGAAAATTACTCAAAGCAACCATATAATATTCGTCCATAAATTTCCACTCTCACATAAATTTCAAGCAAAGAATACAAAATTATCACTATTAACATAATCATATATATAGAATATGGTTTCTGGACAAGTGAAATCGTTCACGGTGAGAGTGAACAAGAAAGAGGTGGTGGCCTCGGCGCTGCCCCTGCAAGAGCATTGGCTTCCTCTCTCCAACCTCGACCTCCTCCTGCCGCTGCTTGACGTCGGCGTCTTCTTCTGCTATGGCGTGTCGAAACCGACGAGCTTCGCGAGCATGGTCGGGGTGCTCAAGAAGGCCCTGGCGCAGGCCTTGGTGTCCTTCTACGCCTTTTCCGGAGAAGTCGTCCACAACCCCGACGGAGAGCCTGAGCTGCTATGCAACAACCGCGGTGTCGATTTCGTCGAGGCCTTTGCCGATGTCGAGCTCCGCCACCTTGATTTGTACAACCCCGACGACTGCGTTGAGGGCAAACTTGTGCCTGCCAAGAAGCATGGCGTCCTCGCGGTGCAGGTGGTGTTATATTGTTTTATCCTTATAATTGACAACCTTTTAAGGTATTTGAAATTATTATATTAGAAATTACCCTAAAAACACAAAAGTAACAATGATCATACAATTACAGCAAAATAACGTTCAAAAAAAAGAAGAAAGAATGCTAGGTTTTTACTTTTTTTTTTAGTGGCGATAATAAAAGATTTAAATCCTTGTAAAAATAAATTTTAACGTTTGTGTTAGTTTTATAGGTTAGAATCGAAACATTCTTTGCTACAATAATTTTTCTCGCAGAAATTAAAAAAAAAAAAAAAAGGATAAATTTGAACCAAACCTAGGAGTGAAGATTGAAAATATTTTAGACCTAAACTTCATTTAACGACTGCAGGCATTCGAACTAGATATAAATACATAAAATAAGAATGTTGGATATGTACCATAGCCTTACTCGCAATATCTTTACAAAGTATTCTACCCAAAACAAAAAAAAAAAAATCTTGCCGAAGGTCTTTAATATACTCGAATCGTGAAAGAAACCAATTAAGAAAAATGAAACATAAAAAAAAAATAAAAAAAAATAAAGTTTCAGATAATGACTTGAGAAGAACGATTTTTCCATGTCTTGAGGAGCACCGACATTAATCACGTGTTACTTGAGTGGTGCTCATCAATCCTCATCGGCCTCACAAATAGATATTTAGAAATATATATATATATATATATATTTACAAATGATATTTTTTTTCAATAGAAGAAAATTAAGATATATATCTTTTTTATAGAATCAAACAAATATATTGACATATAAAGATTTGTTGTTCTATTCTTGTATTGACACACAAATTGCTTTATTAATAATTAGTATATAAATTTGAATTCACATGATTAGGTTGTTAAATATTAGATGATATCATAAATTAGTGGTGGAGGAATAATCAAATTATAATTAGACAAGAAAATAAGATAATATATCTGTACTCTGTAGTACTCATGTTAAGCCTTTTAGTTGGATTCATAGCTGGCTATAGGTTTGCGTACGGGAAACTGTAACTGGACTGATTGTTCGAATATCGTCAACTAAATGCCCACTTCCTACGAACGAAAAGCGACAAAGATTCCAAATCCAAAGTAGAACCAAACGTAAGAATATTAGGGACATATATGAAGACGTATATAAAGTCCGTTCTCATTTATTTTGCGCACATGATTCATATATATACTGAGATACGAAGCACGTTAAGCAACATGGGTTTTTTTTTTTTCATTTAATTACAGCGTATAAGATGTAGTATTAAATTTGAGAAATGTTAACATCATTTTTTATATCATTTTATATTTATTATTTAATATATAAATTTTATTAATATAATATATTATTATTTAAATAAAATAATAAAGTGTACGTGTCAAACAGTAAATATAAATAGTAATAAAGATAATGACAGAAATAGTCATATGCTAACATTTTTCGTTAGATTTTATTAGTTTTGGAGGGAGAAAAATAATATTTTACTCATATTTAACGTTAAAAAATACACTTTTTGGCAAGATATTTTGTCGTAAAGCGTTCCTATTAAAAATTAAAATGACAAAACGTTGCAAAATTATATGGATATTCATGAATATCTACTCATCAATGATCGTTACTAATTGTGATTGAGCAAAAAGATCGCTAACAATAATTGTTGTTAAATTTGTGTCATATCATGTGTACAGGCAACAGAGCTAAAGTGTGGCGGAATAGTGGTGGCATGCACATTCGACCACCGCATAGCAGACGCCTACTCAGCCAACATGTTCTTAGTTTCATGGGCGAGCATGGCTCAATCCAAGCCCTTCTCTCTCCTCCCTTCCTTCCGCCGTTCTCTCCTCAACCCCCGCCGCCCCGGCCTCCTCCACCCGTCCCTCGACGACATGTATGTCCCCGTCACCGCCTTGCCGCCCCCGAAAGACTCCCCCTCCGCCGCGGACCATCTCATCAGCCGAATATACTACGTCAAGGCCGAGCAGCTGGAGCGGCTTCAAGCTCTATGCAACAACAAGAGGACTAAGCTCGAATCTTTCAGCGCATTTTTGTGGAAGATGGTTGCGGAAGGCGCCGCCTTGGGCGGCTCCGAGAAGGTCTGCAAAATGGGCATTGTTGTGGACGGACGCAGAAGATTAAGCAGTACTGTTGATGACGAGGTCGAGGAGTATAATGGTAGCGGAGACAAGGGTATTAATGTAATAAGATCAGCGCGTTCGGCGCTGATGGAGTCGTATTTCGGGAACGTTCTGTCGATTCCATTTGGGGGGAAGAAGGTGGAAGAGCTGGCGGAAAAGCCGCTCGGGTGGGTGGCCGGAGAAGTGCATGAATTTTTGGAAGGCGCGGTGACGAAGGAGCACTTCTTAGGGCTCATCGACTGGGTGGAGGCGCGGCGGCCGGTGCCGGGGTTGGCGAGGATATACTGCCGGGGGAGCGAGGATGGGCCGGCGTTCGTGGTGTCGTCGGGGCAGCGGTTTCCGGTGTCGAAGATCGATTTCGGGTGGGGGAAGCCGGTTTTCGGGTCGTACCACTTCCCGTGGCGCGGTGATGCCGGCTACGTCATGCCGATGCCGAGCCCGGCGGGGAACGGAGATTGGGTGGTGTACATGCACATGCCCAAGAAGCAATTGGAGGTCATAGAGAAGGAGGCATCTCATGTTTTTAGGCCCTTCAAATTTGAATATCTTAATATTTTTAAGAATTAATATTAATTTATCATATTTCATAACTCTATGTTATATTGGAGATTCTAGTTTTCATGAAATGGATTTGGATGCCTTCAAAGTAATTTAAAAAAAAAAAAAAAAATTGGATTTGGATGCTCACCAGCTCTCACCTGCTACCTTCCTCTCATATTATTTGTTCAATTGTGTGGTTAACTGGTTACTTGTTAATCAATCCCTAAGACCAATGGTATGAATAGCGGATTGGGAAGGGTTTTAGTTAGGGAATTTGTTGGTTCGATTATATTTCTTATTTGTAAAATAAAAAATAGAAAAGGCAAAAAAAGCAAAAGAAATTAGAAAGAAAAACTAAAAGCAAACAACAAAAATGGAAGGCTGACGTGTGGCAAAAGGATGAGCAAAGAGCAAATTCTTTTTGGCTATGTATAGAATAGATAAATAAAAATATAGATAGATATAGATATAGATGTAGATAAATAGATAGAAAAAAACTGAACTAAAGCAACATTTGAGAAAAAAGAAAAAAAAATTTTAAAAAAGCAAATATAAAAATGCAAAAAGAAATCAAAATAAGAGTAAAATAGAAAGCAAATTAAATTACAAGAAAAGAAAAAGAAATTAGAAATAAAAACTGAAAACAAAAAGGAAAAATAGGGGGGCTGACATGTGGCTAAAGGAGGAGTAAGGAGCAAACTCTCTTTGACTTAAGTATTTATAGATATAGATATGTAGATAAATGTTACTGAAACATGAAACTAGAAAGGTGAATTATAAAATTTTGTCAAAAAAGGAAATGAACCAATTCAGGAGTTATATGGAAAATGAAAGATATTGTTGTCCATGTTGGATACATCATATATGAAGTGTATTAAAAGCAAAAAAAAAAAAAAAAATTCACCTATATCCTCATTTGTATTATGTCTCATTATACTCGTTGAGTTTTAAAACACGTCATAAAACTCAGCACAAGTTTTTCTTTTTTTCTCACAATATATCATATTGTTTTTTGTCAAATCTATTTACGTTCAGAAATTGATTTTATACATATGCCTCACCACGAGATTTACGTTTACCAGTCAAACAGTCACCCATAAAGACTAAATGAAATTGTAAAAATCATTTATGTATATATAAAATTCAAAAAATAGTATAGAAGACTATATTTGCATTGAAATTAATTATCCCAGACAATTAATTTACTCATTTGGTTATAATAGTCTTATATCACATGGGATACACATGACTAAGTAGTTTAAGTCATTAACTGAATCTATTCCGAAAGACAATATAGAAACTTTCTAAGAACTATGTACCACATAAAGAAACTTTTAGATTTTTTTTTTTTTTTTTTGAAAAAAAAAAACAACATATTTTAAGAGATCACGGCCAGAGAGAGAGAGAGTGTGTGTGTTTATTTTAAGGGGAGAAAATGTCGTAACTTTAAATATAATAGAAAGGGGGTTGATCCTATATCACATGGGGTACAAATGACCAAGTAGTTTAAGTCATTAACAGAATCTATTCGGAAGGATAACAAAAAAACTTTCAAGAACTGTGTACTACATAAAGAAACTTTCATATTAAATTTAAAAAAAAAAACATATTTTAAGAGATCGCTACCGAGAGAGAGAGAGAGAGAGAGAGAGAGAGAGAGAGAGAGAGAGAGAGAGAGAGAGAGAGAGAGAGAGAGAGAGAGAGAGAGAGAGAGAGAGAGAGAGAGAGAGAGAGAGAGAGAGAGAGAGAGAGAGAGTTTATTTTAAGGGGAGCAAATGTCGTGAAATTAAATATAATAGAAAGGATAATTGTGTTTTAGTTTTTCTTTTAGGCACGGATCCTATATCACATGGGGTACACATGACCAAATTGTTTAAGTCATTGACAGAATTTATTTAGGGAAGGACCAAAGTTTAAGTCATTGACAAAAACTATTTCAAGAAGAAAAGAAAACCAATTAAAAAAAAAAAAACATATTTTAAGAGATTAAAAGTTTAAAAAGAGCATATTTTTAAAGAGAATAATCGTCTTCAGAGAGAGATAACTAAGTAAGAGTTTATCTTATGGGGAGAAAATGTCATGAAATTAAAAATAATAGAAAGGATAATTGTTTGTCAGTTTTTCTTTTGGGGACGGATCCTATATCATATAGCTTAAATTTTTTTTTTTTTTTTAAAAAGCATATTACGTAGCCAAACAGGACCAAGTAGTTTAAGTCATTGGGACTAAGTAAACTATTCGGAAGGACAATAAAGAAACTATTAGAAAATTTTTTTTTCATAGCATATAAGAGATCAGAACAGAAAGAGTTTATTTTAAAAGAAAAAATATCATAAAATTAAATATAATAAAAAAAATAAAACTTTTGGATTAAATTTAAAACAAAAAGCATATTTTAAAGATCGTCAATTTTCTTTTTCTACAATTAAACAACAAAAAAGACAAATTATTTGAAAGAAAACCACATGATCTATTAAATCATCAATTTTTCTTGAAGTACGTAAGAGTCAGGTGAAGTAAACAGAATACAGAAGAGAGAGAGTCTATCTAAAGGAAAAAAAAAAATGTATATATATATATTATATATATTTATATATGGGATAATTTCTTCTTTTTTTTCTGAATATAAAATCATGCATAATTATAAAAGCGCAGCCTTTTCCCTGATCTGCAGCCATTCCTACGTTTGATAAAATTTATTTTATAAATTAAAATAAATGTGGATAAATAGAGCCTGCAGCATATTAAAATTTCAATTTTCAACAACATGGGAGAGAAAGGATAATTAGCTCTTGTCAGTCTTGCACGTTTTCGAAATAAGTAAATAAATTTTAGGGCGGTGTTTTTGATCCTATATCACATGGGGAACTGAAAAATAATATGAAACCAACGGTTTTATAGTTTAAGTCATTGACAAAATCTATCTTTGTTGAGGAAGGACAATACATAAATCAAATTTTTCATTAAGATGTTTTCTTTGGGATGATTGTTTGGAAACCACATAAAAGAAACTTGTTTTAGTTTCCATTTTTCATTGATTCAAAGATGGTAAATTGATTTTTTTTTTTGAGAAAAATCATATTTTAAGAGATCGATTGGGAAGCCAAAGAAAGAGAGAGTCTATTTTAAGGGGAGAAAATATGGTGAAATTAAATATAATAGAAAGGATAATTGTCGGTCAGTTTTTTTTTTTGGGGCGGATCCTATATCACAAGAGATACACATGACTAAGTAGTTTAAGTCATTGACAAAATTTATTCAGAACGACAATATAGAAACTTTCAAGAATTATGTACCACATAAAGAAACTATTAGATTAATTTTTTTTTTTTAAAAAAAGAGCATGTTTTAAGAGATCGTGACCACAAAAAGAGTTTATTTTAAAAAGAAAAATATCGTGAAATTAAATATAATAAAAAAATAATTATAGGTCCGTTTTTCTTTTGGGGACGGATCTAAACAGATCACGAATTAGTTGGCAATTAAACAACAAAAGGACAAATCATTTGAAAGAAAACCGCATGATCTATTAAATCATCAATTTTTCTTGAAGTACTTGAGAGTCGGGTGAAGTAAACAGAATACTGAAGCCAAAAAAGAGAGGCCAAGACGATATCTATCTCTCAGGAAAAAAAAATTTATATATATATATATATATATATTACATATATTATATATATATATATATATATATGGACTGAGATCCTATATATTGTCCATACTTTGCATAATTTCTTCTTTATTTCTGAATATAAAATCATGCATAATTATAAAGCTAGCGCAGCCTTTTCCTGATCTGCAGCCATTCCTACGTTTGATAAAATTTATTTTATAAATTAAAATAAATGTGGATAAGATAGAGCCTGCAGCATATTAAAATTTCAATTTTCAACAACATGAGAGATTCGAGGCTGGCAACAGGCGAACAATTCCCTTGGTAATTGTATATTAACTTTCTAAGCTCTTTGTCAGTCTTGCACGTGACAACCAATTAATCCGAAATAAGTAAATAAATTCTTGATTATAATTATACTTTTTAAATTGAATGATATTAGAGAAGGCGTGACTATGGTACATACTAACTCTGGAAGAGTATAACCATTTTATACAGCGTGTGACGTGTCATTTCACTTAATATGTTATTTTTGTATTTTTAATTTAATATTTATTTTGTTAATATGCCTTAAATTTGTCTCATTATACTCATTAAGCTTAAATATTGTCATGAAACCTAGCTACCATAATATTTTTTCTTTTTCTCACAACACTTTTTCATCAAATTCATTAGTGGTCATGCTTTAGTTTACGTTAATGTACGGACATTTAACAAACCTCAAATAGTGTTAAAATTAAAATTAGTATCACGATCATCACCATACACGTAGATAGTATTTAAAGAGAAATCTCAAGTAGAATTAATTAGAGACAAGATTGATTGGAATCGATTGAAGAAACCTGACGACCAAAAACCCGCTGGACTGTCACAAATAAATCAGGAAAGGAGATTTTTTAGAACCCACAAAGTCCAATTCAACAAATTCTACGTTAAAGGCAGAAATGAGACCAATATTGAAGAAAAAAGATACTATGAAGCACTAAGAAAACAAAGAATGGAAAAGTCAACTGAAAATAAAGGGAAACTATCTAGCTCAAGAGAAACAGAAATTAGAATGTCATTTTCTATGAATAGAGGATGAAGATCACAAATTAAATATTTTAGATCCCTCTCATCACGTTCATTCTCTCTTTCTAGATTCTCTCTCTAAATCTCCTCCTCCTCCCTTCCCTTTCTTATTTTCTGTTGTAATTGTACTTTTTATAAATATAGTGAAACTTTAAGACCCTAAAATAGATGTAGCTTTCATATTAAAGGTGAATTATTATAAATTCATTTGTTCATTTATTTTCTTACATGCACTTTACGTTCTCGTTTTAACATTCAAGCGATTCACCAACACGACCGATATTTAAGAACGGTTATTGACTTTCTAAATAAATTTAATTGTGGAATCTCACCTCTACAAATAATCAATATTTTAAGAAAGAAATAAAAGTAAAAAGCGTTTTAAAAAATACAAAAGAGAAAAAAGTATAGGAAAAATTAATTATTCGGAGAAAATATTCTAATAAACTAAATTGCTTATTTTATTGGTATAGTCGTAGATCACGTAAAGTAAGTAAAGCCAATTAATTTCACTCATATCGAGGAATCAATTCGAAACGACATTTTAACGCTAACTCGTGGTGTAGGATGCACTAAAATAGGAGAGAAATCTGGTTTCTTCTAATTATTAGATAGAGAAAATTAAGATTCTATTTTCTTAAATAGTTGACTTATTAAAAGTACTCCTTTTAAAAAAATTTATCTCTTAATTAGTTATAATCTAAAAGATAGAAATATATAGTTCAATGTTAAGGGGTAAAAATAAAAATGAACTACATTTCAAAAGGTATTTTTTAAAAATTGCCCAAATTGAATATCATTTGAGGACAATAATATGGATGATTTTAACCTTATGAATTTTGTTCAGTTCTAAAAGCCTCAAAATCCTTTTAACATACTTCTTTTGCTCATTAATGTAGTACATGTTGTAGTAACTGCGATATGTCACTCATAAACGTTGATTCCGTTACATTGTTGTATAAAAGCGCTACGCTATTGAGATGGCTCGTTCCAATATCATGTTGCGATAAACATTCATCAATCACACTTTTTATTGACCCTTTTGTAATTCAAGCTGAGTTTTCAATTTGAGCTTAAATGTGACTTTATGTGATAGTTTTTAATTATAATAAAAAAATTAAATGTGACTTTTTATGAAAATTTTTAACTATAATAAAACTAAAATTAAAAATTTAAATCGGTAAAATAAACGAAATCTCAGTTGTGCACATACCACCATCCTAAATTTTTATATTGTTACAGTAATGACCCGTTATTATCTTTATCTTTACATTACATATTACATTATTATTACATACACTAAAGAGCCCAAAAGGTTATTTTCTTTTGGCATGTAGCATTACAGGAAGGCTTCTCCTTTCGTTCACTCTTATATTATACTTTATATCAAATACTCTGTTTGCAACATCTCATTCTCTGTTTTTTTTTTTTTTTTTTCTATATATTGAAAATATTAAGAATTAGCTAGATTATTATGCTTTATTATTTTATGATGGACGGTTCGTAAGTTTGTCTTGTAAATTTGAATACTTGCGTAATTAATTTCTGAGTCTGTATGCTTTATTGGAGTCTACATGCTTTATTATCAATTGTATACTTACTTTTTGAGTTATAGACGTTTATGATTGAATTATTATATCAAAGTTTTGATTCTAATTATGTCCAAGGATAGGTTGATAAATATGAGCTTAAACCAATTAAAAAACCAAACCAACCCAGTTAATTGGTTCAGTTTGATTTGGTCTATTTTGGATTGAATTCTTTATATTTTAGTTTGGTCTTGAGAATTTCCAAACCAAGTTGTACTTAAACTAAACACTTTGGTTTGATTGCACACCCCTAAGAATTAGGGCTGAATTCAAAAATCTAATAGAATTACACTGTAAGCACCAGAGTAGAGGTGTAAGTTGCCCGCTGAGCCCAACAGCCTGAAGGGTAATTTCAGGCTGAACCGGCCCGGCTTTAAAAAAGAGAAGGTCGGTCTATCCCAGCTGTAAGCCTTAAAAAATTTAAAGCCAAACTAGACCAACAGTGACGGATTTTAAGCCGATGTTTTTAACCCAACCCAAACTTACAGCTATGCTGCCAAAGAGATGACCTTTTGTCCTTTACATTCTCAAGAAAATGATTTAACAAATAAATAGACAAGTGTCTTCAACCTGAAAAGCTTGTATAATATTGACAAAACCTAGGGAATGTGTGGACAATTTCCCAGTTATCTAAACTCTTATTTCACATTTGTTGAACAATACCAGTATATCACATCAATTGCTACAAGCACTATGCATGAGCAAAATGTACAACACCCTCGAGGTATATATATGTGAAGGTCTACATGGCAAAAGGCCAAAGTTTGCCACCCTTCTCTTTTGTTTGAATTTCAATTCTGTTGCCGCGGCTCATTTGAACCGATGAAGTTGGTGTTTGGCTTTCACGTGCATAGACCAATGCAAGCAAAGAAATTTGTAGCATCCCAAAGTTCGCATCATCAAACAGGAACCTTGTCAGGCAGAAATAGATATCGGAAGCGTGAATCGAAATGAAGTATGCCACAGTTGCGTGAGCCAAGGAGACTTTGTCGCCTCTGCGATATACATTGTTCGACAAATGCAGCTTGGTGGGGTGGAAGGTAATGGGATATCCACACAGCCAAATTTGAATCATCCAAAAAGCTTTTGGCAAAACAGTGAAGCATTTTCGGCACTAATAGTCTTCCTTTGCTGCTAATTCCAACTGAAGCGCGAATATAATCGCGTTGTGCTTCTTCCAGCTCTTCCCTTACATTCCCTACTGTGTAAATTCTTACCTGCATTTGAAATTCACAACCACGTGAACATTTAGAGCCACCATTCATGAAAGAGAACAGACAGGATAAAAAAAAAAGTATTTTACAAAGTACAAAGAAACTGTTGGGATTACCGCTGGTGAAGAGTACATTCCACAGCTCAAAGCAAAAGCAACAAGTGGCTCATGGGTACCAATCACAGATTTCCGTTGCTCCTCGGAGACCTTCAGCTTGTGAAGAGCAAGAAGCAAAGCCTGATTTTTATTTTTTATTTTTTTCAACCACAAATGTCAATCACGAGATGGAAATATATAGCAAGAGAATAAAGCAAAATACAAAATGGACCTAGATCGGAGAAAATCAGAGTCGTACAATTTGCGGTCTATGAAGAGGTGGTTTCATCTTCAAAATAACATACTCAATAGCAGCTGCACTGAAAGAATGTCCTCCAACGGTGTATGCGGCCTGAAGTACACAAAAAATGTCATCAATAAGTGATCACGGATACAAGAACCCAGTTAGCAGAAGTTCATTCATCAAACACAACGAATTCTGCATGTCGCAATCATAAGTGAATTTAGAAAGAAGAATCCTATACTTGATTTGATGGTGCTGTAAAATTCATGTTTAAGTGTTTTCAACAAGAGGGAAGTGATAAGTGAGGATATCTCACAACCTTTCCTATGGAAACAATTATAGTCCCAAGTTCAAAATGAATTTTGCCAACTAATCCTCAATTCTAATGTTTATGTAACACGTTAGACTATTATTGGCGTTTTTGTGAAGACTGCGGAACTGATGCTGTTAAGGCAGACACTGATCTTAAACTTGAAGTTGTATTATGGAGGTGAAAAGAGTATACTTTACTGCATCACGAGAAGTTGTGAGTTAACTGAAGTATGTATCTAAATCAGAGTACAGGCTTATTAAGCGTTTAGATCACGTTGGTGTCAGAAATGTCCTATCCTGTCCCAAAGAATCAATCTGATTTAGTGGGCACATGTAAATAATTTTTCCACAACTAACACCAGACATACTAGTCGGTCACATTTCAAGAATGTGAACTAATCAGACCTTTAAAAAAAATGCTAAGGGATAGAAATATCAACTAAATAGAAATGATCCGGCGATATCACACACGATAAATCGATAATATAGGCCCCAATGCAAACAAAAACTAAGAGAAAACGTAATGGCATGACCAACCTTCTGCATTAAAGAGAAAAGCTTCAAGTCACTTCTGGGGACTCCATAGGCTAAATATGCCTGTAAAACATCAGATGAAATGAATAGTTTAATTTATTTAAGCCATCTATCACTATAATCGGCATTCTAAGAACATGCTTTGTTGAGTCAACCGGTGCTTATTTTATCCTTATTTAGACTTCACATTCAACAAGATAGGATGAGCTTACATGCATTATCAATGCATTGTATAAGTTAATCCAGAAAGCGAGCCTCTCATTGCAGTTCAGGTGGATAGGATTTACTTTTGCAAGTTGCTCAACAAGTATTCTGTTATCCGAAAGAAAGCAAGAACTGTCATTTATCAGGTGATTCAAGTCTATAACAAGAAAAAAATAACCATTTAAAAAGTATGTCAAAAGTTCCTGAAGATTTTCAACATAAATTTTCCTGAAGATTGTTAACATACATTCCCTCTTACCTAAGTTGTCCATACCATGAGTGACTTATCACCTTTGGATAAGATCCTCCACTTATGGTTACATTTAAATAGTTTGAATTGAGTATAAAAGCCAGTTTCAGACTAAAACATTACAGTATATTAATAAATCCGTTGATATACGTAAAGTATCTAAAACATTAAAGTGGAATATCAGAATCCCATTTGCACGTCTCAATCATGAGCAAACAGAAATGATCTACATGCAAAATTCAGGACCATCCATGGTGCAATTTCTACTTGCTAATAACACCTGAAAAAAGTTGTCCCATTTCACAGAAGAAAAAAAGTCTGACAAATGGATGAAATGAAAAATTAACCTGAATTTCCTCAATGCCCCTGCAGCGTATTCTAATTGCTTTTTCCCTACAGACATCCAAGAAACTTCAGTTGCTAACCCATAGTTTCCAATGTCAGCCCAACTTAATTTTCCACGAACTCTGTACGGATCACAGACATTCTCAAAGGCCAACACCTCAGAGTTACTCTGTATGTCAACCTGTGGGCTGTGCATCCATGACGAGATCATAGACCGCTCAGATGACCACCATGATGAACTCGAAAGGTGTCCGCGCGGTGACAAAGATGAGTAGCTGTTCTCTAGTGAGTCGGATTTAGATGTCATAGCAGAATCTGCCAAAGACATGAATATATTCTTCATACATCTAACCATCTCTTCTGAAAGTTGGTTAGGATTATCCCAGAGACCTTTTGGCGGCATCCCCTTAGGAAGCTTCCTCAACTCAGCTGGTTGGCAGGATTCAGAGTCCATCTTACTGGATGTTCTCATATCACAGCAAACCGTAGCTGAATCCTCTGCATTCTGACCACAAAACATACATGATAAATGTCAACTTTCGCTGACCATAAATTTCTAGAAAGGAAAGCATACAAATCTCAGACACAAATTCGGACATTTATGTGATGATAAAAGAGAGGAAGGAGAAAAAGAAACAGGAGTTGGACCACATGGAAAGATGTCTAATGCAACATTTAAATCTCCAAGAAACTAGAGAGAAGAAGAAAGAGGAAAAAGAAATTCACTATTCAGTAGAAACAAAATCAGTTTATCCTCTCTTTCCGTCCATTTTCAGTACCATATTAATATGAATCAGAAATTCTGGGTTTTGGCTCTATGCCACCACATACAAGTACTAGAAAGATACCTCAATTGCAGTTGGCATCGAGGATGATTCACCACTAAGCTCCAAGTCTTGATCATTTAACTCCTGGTATGAGCTATCTTCAAGACAAGGCTCTGGGTTCGAATGCTTGGAACTTCTCGAAGAAGGTGAAATCTGAATGGTGTAAGAATATGTTACAATGGTTGCAAATAGGTTGACTTATACAAGATATAAGTTGACTTCTACAAGATATCATTTTATGTCATAGCTTGTACGTATTACTACAATCCAAATCCTGTATTATCCTTCTATACCCTAGGAAAACAGACTCATTTTCATGTAAACCCTAAACATTAGCTGGTCATATCTGTTTGACTTAGATTCTTGCCCTTTTTTTTTTTTTTTGTTATGATATGAAGCAGCCCTCGATTTCTTAACATGGAATTGTAACAGCAAAAACTTAGATACTTCGAACCAGCAAAGCAATAAACTATTTTTCAATTGAAGAATTATTAAACTACATGATACATAACCTCTGGAGTCAACCATCTGTTTCAGAATATCGTTTAATATGTGCACAGAAACCATGATTATGA
This sequence comes from Morus alba, assembly GCA_012066045.3. Taxonomy (NCBI): domain Eukaryota; kingdom Viridiplantae; phylum Streptophyta; class Magnoliopsida; order Rosales; family Moraceae; genus Morus; species Morus alba. The sequence goes on from CP050237.2 coordinate 13,341,990, forward strand.
AAAATAACAGTGGCTATACCGATAAATTCATAAAGTCAATGCAGCGAGGAGATGTTGTCTGAGGAGATGGATGCCTTAGGCGATATTCCGCAAGCCTTCGTTCATTTCTTTCTTGACTAAGTTGAAAATGCAAAGATACCATCTCTTGTTCAAGGTTTGAAACAGTAACCTCCAATGCTGCAATAGTGGACAAGAGTTCGTAGGCCTGCAAAATCACAATGACGGAAAAAAAAAAAAAAAAAAAAAAAAAAAAAGGCGATCCATTGCAATTCAATAAATTAAATAAATAATGCTTGATCGTAATCAATTATACATATTATCCGCAAGATATTAGGAGAACGAAAGAAGTGGAATTTCCAGAATTCAGTTGCTGAGGAAGGACAAATGCACATAAAACATTGAAACTGAAATAATACAGACTTGAATGGAAGAACATAGTTGACCACAACTAACTCTCAGACCAGCATTTTAGAAAAATTAACATTTGACATTTTATTAAGACATCTAGACGGGACTTGTTTCTGAGTCAGTAGCTTACAAGCTGGCATAGGAACACCAAATGCAACTTAAAATTCTGATAACAATTAGATTGGCAGAAGAAACCTTGACTACAAACTAACCAGCAACTCAGATAACAAACAAAACACTTGGCAGATTAACATATCCAATCTGCCAAAGTCTAACTGCTGAGTGGAAAGATGACAAGCAATACCACTAAATAACTTGCAAAATACCTGAACTTTGAAAAGTTCAAGTTAAATGGGCTTATCTAAAAGATGTTCCTAAAGTTTAGTCACAGAGAGTATAACAGACATATGCAGGGATTCAAAATAAATAGTAGCGTGTTCTCCACTTGCTAGAAACCGAAAGTTGCATGGCCATTTAAGTATTCTCCTGGGACATTAATAGACAAGCCTTTTTACTAATCACATATAAAGTAACAAAGTATAAGAGGAGATAAAATAATTAAAAGAGTAACATACATAGTGAGGTAGGCGTGACGGACTCAAGATTTCAGTAGCATTTTTCTCTATAGCATTTTCCAGAACAGTGTGCAGCTCTATCTCTTCTCGCAGTTGCTGCTGTAACTTCCGTACCTATGTCAAAAGAAACCATCAGTAAGTACTAAATGTAACCGTACTCCGGTTAAGCTTATTAGGTTTTACCAAACCACATAAGCAATCTGTAAACCAGATGCTAGGAATCAGATTAGAACTGAAAACGAACTGAAGCATATATAACTGTAATCTAATGATTGGTTTTGGTTGTGTGCAGCCAAATTTTAAAAAGATTACATCTCATGTTCCCCACTCAATTTATTATTAATATGAGGAAAAGAGCAAACTAGCCCGAAAGGCTTAAACAAAACAGAAATAACAAAAAAGAAACACTAGCAATCTATATTAGGCGAACTATTTCCACATCTTAAAACCCTTTTTCCACTTTGTGCCCAAGAGTGAAGCAACGATGAAATGAATTACCAGTTACAACCACCAATAAAGCCTCTGAAGAAACCTATATAATTTCCACCTTTTCAGTATGAAAAAGTTCCAAACTATCAAGCATGTTCCAAAACAAACACCAGCAACATTTTAAACATCCCTGCCTTCTCGTTTACTAGCAAAGACCCTTTTAACCTAAGACCCTATAATCTGCCATAACTATAGGCTAGACACGGAAATCTGTTAAGGCATTTTGGTGGAATACTGATACACTGTTTGCTACATTACGGAATATATTCATAGCCCACAGGGCGAAAACAGAAAAGTGATTTATGTTCAATAAAACGGCATACTATTACAAGCACTTTATGCATAGAGAAGCCGTAACATCAACTTCCAGCCATTCACATAAAAGCCCAAAAAAGATGCAAAAGTAGATAGTAGAACTCGGAGATAATAGCAGCATAATAGCGATTCTAGTTCTAGGCAGGTGAAGCTTACATCCTGTTCAAGTTGGGATCTGTACGAGAAAGAATTGTTGGTTTTAATGTAAGATCCAAGCCCTGTGGTACCTCCTCCAAGATTGCTCACCTAAAGATAATAATAAAAAATAAATAAATAGATTAAAAAAAAAAAAGCACTAATGCACCTTGCCAGAAGAAATCTAATTTTGAACAAAACAAGTAATAACAAGCAGTAGCTTTATAAATAATTGATAAATAGAAAGAAGAAATGTTTTGCTTCACGAGAGTAAACACGCCCTAGTCTAAATCTGGGTGACACACGTACTTCCATCACTAAATACTGAGGAAGATAATTTCTTCCATAAGCTTTTTGAAGAATAAACAAAATGATCTGATAAAGCTGTGTGTAGAACAATTAATGGACCATAGAGCATAATACCAAATGGAAGGAGTCGAAGAGGAAGAAGAAGAAGAAGAACATTAAGTGAATAATAGTATAATACCACAAAGGCGCAAACTATAAAAGAAAATGCCTTCGGTTTTCGCAATAAAATGTTCACAATCTTTCTCAATATTCACATAACCCAAGTTAATGGCTTCACTAAAGAGATCTGCCCAGCAGTACCTACCTCTAAAGATGAGGTATCACCGGCCGCATAGTCGATTTTCGAGCTACAAATCAGACCAGAATGAGAACATTTACAGAGGGAATCGTTTCTGTAAACATGCAACAAGAAAAAAAAAAAAAAAAAAAAGCATTAAAAGGAAACCAAAAAAAAAAAAAAAAAAAGGGTAAACCGAGCCTCATATATAAGCAGAAAATGCTAGAGTGGGAAAAATCAACCCTTACTGGTTCAAGGCATTTTGCAGAATTGGTGAGTCACACATCTTGTTATCATTGGGTTTGGCGTTTATCACATAAATCCTTACTGGAAGCAGAAGCTATATATGTCCATGTACAAACAAGCATCATAAATCCTGCAAAATTCCCTCCAAGCATCAAGCATTCTTGCTCTTTTTGCGCTTAAAAAGAGTTGAAACTCATAAGAAGTTTTTGTTCTTTTGTCGCTAAACAATCTCAGCCTAATCTGAAAGACAGTATAAGAACTAAAAAAGGCACTGTGAGGCCTGTGAGTTTCATAATAAGGACAAACAAATTCATGAATGCACAGCTACCAGTCATTTTCAAACACAACCATCCAAAACTATCAACACAACTTTGTGTGAGCCCAGATTTCTGTTTCAAATTAAGATCCAATGCACTTACCAAAAATTAAAAAAACAAAAGTTACAAACACAAAAAAAAAAAAAAAAAAAAAGAAGGAAAGTTGACTACTAACACATGCAGTGGTTCCATCATGCACTGCTAAAATGCATTTCACACTCCATAAAAATCAGAGCTGAGAAAAAGGCACTAAACTGTGATACTTATGCATAACCATAATGATATGATAGTCTCCAAAAAGAAGAAAAAAAAAAAATTTTGAAAAAGAATTTTTTTTTTTCCACTGAAAAATAGTGCAAAAAAAAAAAGGAAAAGAAACAAAAGGAAAAGTGGGCACGTCCCAAACCCATATGCAAGTCAATCAAAAGTAGTTTCCACTATGAGTTAACAAGAGGCAATCCACAAACCTACCCTTCCAAAGTCCCCTAAAAAGTTCATTTGGAGAGAATAACTGGTTGCTTTTTTCCCAATGTTTCCCTTTATATTTTTTTTTAATTTTTGGCAAAAGAGATGGCTGTGACATTTCACACCTCATAATCCAAGAATGCTCTCAGTGTATTCAAAAGCCAAGTCAAAAAAGGCAAAATATATTGGTAAATGGGGTTTTGGTTTTGCTTTGCAAAAGAGAAAGGAACACAATAAATACGACATGATTAGGTGAATCCCTCAAAGAAAACAAGATGTGAATACAATCCAAAGGATTGAGCTTTTGTGGTCCCCTATTGCCAAAAAGACCCCCCACACTTCCCTTCAGGTTTTACTCAGATCAGTACCTGACCCTCAAAAATAATGGATCCCTCATTCCTCTTTCTTTTTTTTTTTTTTTTTTTTTTTTTTTTTTCCTTGTGTCATCTCAAATCAAAGGGCAAAATAGAAAACACCCAGAATCAAACTTGACAAAGTAAAAGAATTTAAAGTACATATATACCTCTTTTTCATTAAAACTTAAAAGGGTTCCTTTTTTTTTTGTTAAAAAAAAAAAAAAAGAAGAAGAAGAATAAGAAGAACAAAATGCATAATGGACATGAAAAGGAACTTGGTGAGCAGAAAGTGGCAGAAAAAATTAACCTTACAAGAGAGGAAGATTCAAAAATCTTGATTCAAAAAACTTGATTCAAAAGTAGTTCTCTTTTATCAACCAACAACTTCCAACTTTTGAAAACGGTATTGGCAGTGTCACATCATCTATTCTCTCTCTCTTTTCAAGTTCAAATCTTTTGACTCATTCCTTATTTATAGCAGCCGCAGCAGCAGAAGAAGAAGAAGAAGAAGAAGAAGAACAGAAGAAATGACAAAGATGCGGCTCAGCAGCAACCAAAACCTTCTGGATTCTCACTGACTCCGTTAAAAAATAAAATAAAAATAAAGAGAGAGAGAGAGAGAGAGAGAGAGAGAGAGAGAGAGAGAGCAATAAGAGAGATTTCAAATCTCAGACATGTTTGGGAGAATCTGGAGTTATACTTCCAAGCAACTAAACGACTACAATGTTTACCTGTTTTTTTCTCTTTCTAGTCTTGTTTGTCTAACAACACCCACACAATGCAATACCTATTTATTATTATAATGAAAAACCAAAACCCACATGAATGAAATATATATATATATATATATACATATATATAAGAAGAAGAGGATAAAGAAAGCAGTTGTCTTTTTCCTTTTGTTTCGTTGGTTTTTATTAGTTTGGGAATGCTTGGAGACACACACAGAACTCCATGATTTCGGATTTGTGTTTGAAATTTGAAATTACGAGGAGAAAGAGAAGAAACCCAGATGCCGGAAAACCATGGTGACTTATTTTGTATAATAATAATGTCTGTTGATTTTTAGAAAGAAATAAAAAAAGAAAGTGAATTGAAAGAAATGTGTATGTGCCGTGTTACATTGGGTATCTGAATTAAAATCTCTTGCTGTGTGCCTGGGAATGCGTGAACCATAACTCTAGCCAGGCCTGGAGGGAATATGAGAATTGAATATTGGGCTGTTTGGTAAATTGGAAAGTGGGAACTTCTATTTTTTACCGTCTTTAAAAATAATTAACTTTCTCTCTGGTGTTTTTTTTGGAAACACAAGTATTTTTTATTTATGAGTTATTAAATGTGTATTAAATTTACTTAAAAGTTAAATTAAATTTAAAAAATAACGGTTGATAAAACTTTCAAAAAAAAAAAAAAAAAAAAAATAAATAATACGAGTTTAAATTCGAGTTTTTCTAAAAAAAAACAAAAAAAAAAAAAAAAACACTTTTTTTTTAGTGTGTGCAGCTAAGAAAGAGTGAAACATTTGTAGGAGATGAAAATTCAGTTTAAACACGTGTATGTTTGCAGTTCTCACTTCAATGCCTTTTCTTTAATTTTGATAAACACTAAACGGTAATGCCAAAGATATAGATGGCACGTTTATTTTTTGGGAGAGACTATGGTATGGCATGCTACATATGTGATATTGATAGCAAATTTTGTTTAAACCGTTTATGGTCTCAATAGTGTTTTTATAGAAATAACCAAATTGCATAGCAACAACTGATAATTACAAAAAGAATGAAAAAAAAAAAAAAAAAACTCCAAGCCACAATCGTGGCCCCTTTGTCTTCGTGGCTAACAACCTTGGTCGCAACAAGTCAAAATGAAACCACAATCTCCTTTTGTGATATGAGGTGAGTAAAAACAAAATCGTCACCGTTGTTGCAACGGGATCACGACCTCATTCGTGATAGGTCACGACAAAATCACAACCCCCACTGCCACAGGTTGCAATTCTATTGTGAGGAGGTCCGACATGATGAAATCGCAACCTCCATCACAAGGAGTTGTAATGGGTTGCAACCTATAGTGAGATGCTACTCAATTACAATGGTCATTACAATATAAAGTCGCCATGCCAAGATTTGAGTCCTCTCACTTTGTCTATCTCCTCTATTTTCACATATGTTTTTTTTTTTTCTTTTCTTTTTTAGGTTTTTAATAACTTTGGTGTGGATCGGCACATTAGACTAATGGTGAATTTATTTATTTTTGGTCATAGATGTATATCGAATGAACTAAAAAATGCATTATCTATAACACATTGGTGGTTTGCAGTGTTCAAGCCTTTTCCTTATCTTTTATATATAAACATTAACAAGACGAATTTTGGTCGCTTGTGTTTTGAAGTAACATTTTATATTGGTATTTTATTCTGTAGAAAATATTAAAATGTCTTGTGGTTTTCAAAAGCATCATTGTATAAAGCCTATGGTTACAGACATAACTTGTCTTAATGTTATTTTAATACACAACTCCATCTAAAGTATAGATCTTTTAGTTCTAGTTAAAAAAAAAAAAAAAATCATGGGACCCCTACTCTGTTTTTTAGGCTATAAAATATCTAATTTACTCGTTTCATCAATTAGTTTGAAATTAACTACGTAAAAATAATCAAATTAATCTTGGGTAATGTGGACATTATAAATAGCATGTTTATTCATTTGAGACGGTCGTGTTATTTGTTATAATTAATAATAAACAAGATTAAAAGGATAATGTTTTTCTATTAATAGTGATTTACTAATAAAATAAAGGGAGTTTCTCTGATAGGACAAGAAAAAATAAATTATCAGTAGTTCTTTATTTTCAACCGTTAGATATGTATTAAAAATTAGTGTATTTTGCATATTTTTTCAATCTAATATGATTTTGACTTAATTTAATTTATCAGAAACTGACACTACCAATAGTACTATAAAAACTCCGATAAAATAAAAGAGTATGGATTAATACAAAAATGTACCCTTTATTTTTTTAGTATTTTTACAAATAATCTATTGTTTGTGAATATTGTAATTTTGTACACGCAATTTGATTTTCCTTTTACACGACTCTCTTGTCAATGGTTAGTTTTGGAAAAATCAACTAAAATGTCAATTTACTATTGTTTGAGGAAAATTTCGTCTAACACTTATCTAACGTCTTTAGATTGATAATTCAGATTGACAAGTAAATAATCTTAAAAAATTGAAAGAACAGTTGAAAAACACAAAGAACTTCAAAAAAATAATAAAAACAAAGTGAAGACCATCACGAGACAATTGTATTAAAAAATTAATGTATATTTTTCCACTCAAATCAAGAGAACTATAGTACATTGAGAATTAGGGATTTAATTCCTCTCATTAGTTCAAAAGTTTATTTACAATACAACTCTTCACTTTTTCGAGTGTTACATATGATAAATAATTAATAAACAAATTAAGCTCAAATTATTAAATGTCTTTAATTGTCAATTGTTACTTGACATTGATGCTCAATAATTCTTAACCTTATGACTTCTTTCCTTCCTATCTTGAGCGTACACTTGAACAGTTTACCTAGCGTACACTCAGATGATTTTCCTATCATACGCTCAAGTCGCCAAAAAATTTAACATATTTTTTATTAGTTCTGAAAAATCCATCCAACAACTATTTTAACCATAAGAATATTTAAGTCTTATCTTATATAATATCTAAATTATAAACTCTCTCCTAACGCACGCCCCTTGGTTCTCTTATTTCTAAAGTAACAAAATGGCACACATCAAATTTAAATTAAACCGCATATAGAGTAGGAATTTGCAAAGAAAATTACAGCAAATAAAATGAAATAAAGCTAATATTCCATTAATTATCCATAATCAGATAAGATTAACAGGTTTTTTTAGCCGAATTCTCAGGCAAGGAAATGAGACAAATTCATTTTTCTAAAAAAAAAAAAAGAAAAACAGGGAGATAACAGAACGAAATGAGTCTTATAAGATTTCGTTTAATTTGTTAATTTAATTTTTAATTTAAATTAAAATATAATTTTATGTAAAATTTATTATAATAAAAAAATTAAATATAATTATTTTTTAAAATTTTTTATTATAATAAATTTTAAATTTTAAATTTAAATTAGTAAAATAAACAAATTTAAAAGAAAACATATCATTATCCCAGTGGGATATTCATCATCGGTGGACGGGAAACTCACGTGGAGACCGTACATGAAGTGTAAAGAGGTGGGCCCATGAATTCATGGACTATATAATGCCCGATTGATTGCATAGCTTGCAAATCGAAGTATGTGGTGCTATAAAACACTTAAAAATAACAACAAGACCACAATAATAATAATGTTATATACATTCTAGCTAGCTTGTATAATAAGAAAAATATATGCATTTTTCTTTTCAATCGCAAAAAAAAAAAAAAAAAGTTTAATTCATTTTCTTATAAAAATTGTGGAATAGTTGTAATTTGACATTCAAGTGTATTTCACCAAACTAATCATATAATTGATTACCACTATAGCAATTTTGCGCCAAAGGCCAAGGATGATGATGACCGTGATATGTGACTCAAGTTTTTGATCACTTTGCACTAATTTATTTTTTTACACAAAGGTAGAAAGTGAAGAAAGCAGATGAAGGAAAGAGAATTAGTGTCCGGAATAAGTGAGAGTAGTGAAATTTCTTATAATAGTGTTGAAGCTCATAGGCTACACTTGATTCTAAATTTGACACTAAATAGAATATAAGAAATGTCTTTAATCTGGTGGTCGTATCAATTTGATAAATATAACTATTTTTTATATTGTTTATGCGTTCGTGTAACACTTATTTTATTTAAATGTAACACTCGATAAAAATATAATTTATCATCATGTTATATGTAATTTACTTTGGTGTAGCCATGTTACAATAAAAAAAGTTATAAGTTCATATGAAATATGAAATGTTACATATGTCGTACTGTACGGTCGCAGACTTAAGACCATACCGCAGAATATATATATATATATATATCAAATTTAATATTAAATATAGTATTCTATTAAAGAACGAGTTTTTTTTTTGTTTTTTTAATCGAAGTGTTAAATTCAATACTGGGTAGATAAATTATTAGGCCACAACTGTGAGAAAACAACTTTGAAAGTTTTGAATTCACTTATGTTGATTTTTTTGAAAAAATAAAGAATTTATCTTTAATAGTGTATGAGTCTGAATTTTTACTCGTTACTCTCGATAAATACCTTTTTTTTTAGTGAATTATTTAACTAAATAATTCTGAATTAAAAATAAATAATAAAAATACTCGTGCACTTTTAAATAATTTTTGTCAATATTACTTGATTTTTTTTTCCTTTTTTTAGTGCCATTTATGTTATGAGTTTTGGCATATCATACATGTGAATAGAATTGTTTGTCCCTCCTGAATTAGAAGATAGCAGGCCTCCTCAACATATTGAGGGGGGATTCCCTCATAAAGAAAGTTTCTGACTTCCTCAGAATCAAAGTTGTAGTTACCCCACGAAATATGTGAATCCCCGGGTGAATGAGAGGATGCGGAACCCGCTGGGGGTTGCATCCCGGGGCCTTGAGTGTAGTTGCCTAAAGGGGGATGAGAGGAAGTTGCGACCGGAGCTCCCTCCGAGCAAGAATAGAATCCATATATACTTTTTATAAACCGACACTACAAATCTTGTAATATCTTCTTGTGTTACATGTTATAAATCTCATTTCAATTTGAGGTGTATAAAAAGAGTCATCGGGACATGTTAGGACTTTTGCAAACAACATACTATTCTCAATTTAGTGAAGGCGTATGTGAAAAAAAAAAAAAAAAAAAAAAAAAAAAAAAATTGTATTTCAATTTTCAAGGAAATAAAATGAAAAAAGCACACATTTTTAAAGATTATTTAAAAAAATTAAAAAAAAAAAGCTCAGTGGGGGCGGCTGCCCCCCACTCACCTTCAAGTGGCTCCGCTGCGAGGGAAGGTTGTCTTCCTGGGGTTCGAGGACAAAACTCTACTTGTTGCGTTGGCCCTCGTCGCAGCTTCAATGACAGACATTGAGGTCATGAAGGTCCCTTTGCTAGAAAGATTCAAGACACGTATAAATGCTCAATATGGCGGGATGAGTGATACTAATTAGTAATGACCACATTTAGAGTTATACTTTGACACATGATCTTTTCACAACAGAGGCTAAATTTGGTCAGGTCATCCATGAGTTCAACTTGTTTGGCAATTAGACACCATCAAGGCATTAACAAATGGTACCATACAATTACAATAAATACAGGTACGGCTTCTCCAAAAGTAACTCCACCAGCCAAACGACATCTGGTTTTCTTTTCTTCCATTTATTTAATTACTTAATTAATTAAATTACTATTGAGTTTTCAGGCATTAGGCCAACTTAAAAGGTGAATAAAGATTAATAGGCCAAGAATTATATAGTGTTAATATAATTTGAATGTAGACAAGGATTTACCAAGTTGTTAAATTACAAAACTGTCCTACGTTGAAAAACCTTCCCTTCTTCCTCTCTCTTTTATCTGAGACATTAAGAATTCATTTAATTTCACTGATTCAAATTTTTAATTTAAATTGAGATGTAATTTTATGTAAAATTTTTTTATTATTATAAAAAATTAAATATAATTATTTTTTAAAATTTTTTACTTAAATTTTAAACTCAAATTAATAAAATTTATATCAATGAATTAAACGGCCTTAAAACTTACCAAATGAGCTATTTACTCCTAAAGCTTTTTAAAAGTTGTCCTGTCTACTACAATTGCCTTTCATCGTCTTCACCAAAGTCCAGCACCAAGAAGGCCCAATACCTAATGGGTCCAACGTTTATACTTAACTTACCAACAGTTAAAATCATATATATAATTTGAGATTTAAAAATTTTTATTAGGTTTACCAGTTGGCTTTTTCCGTTCATTTCATGGACTCATTTTGAAGTTTAGTGTTATGTTTTCAAATTTGGGGATGGTGAAAAAGTAATATAAGTTTAGGGAAGTCTACAATTTTTATCATGCAAGTAAAGCAGCCAAAATAGATTATTTCATATGTATTAATGTGAAAGATTCCATAAGTATCCTGCGGACAGCAGTTTCATGTGTTGTTGATGTTGTTAATAAAATGTTTTAAATTAATGACAATTGTTAAAATATAAATAAAAAATGCTCATCATGCTCATCACGCTCATTTGATAGTCATTGTTAAAGTATAAAATTATTGTTAGCTCACCTCTTAATAGTTTAAAGTTTCAAGATAAATTAGTAAACTAATATGATATTAGAGTGAGAGGTCATGAATTTAAACCTCCTATACTTACACTTTTTTATCCTTATTTAAATTGTCATCACTTGTTGGGTTTTTAATATATTTTGAACTTAAATATTCACGTGTTAGGTTTTTTAATTAATTTACTTACACGATTGTTTATTGTCCTGCTCACACGTGAAAAAAAGTATTAAAGTATAAAATTATTATTGACCTACCTCTTAATAGTTTAAGCTTTTAAGGTGGATTAGTAAACTAATAAATATGAGGCATATCTTGTTACATGCGCATGTGTATCTCTTCAAATCTCATCAACTAGTAAATTTGGCTGCAATATGCAATACTTTATTAAATTTAAAGATTGTTTGTCAAAATTAAAATATTTGTGGTATCATGCCATTCAAAAAGAAAAATTAAAAGGGAAGATGCCAAATACTTTAAAGAAATTTATTTAGAAGATGTTTGGTTCATACGTTTAAATCCATAATTCTCTTACAAAAAATTTAAATAAAAAAAGTTTCCATCAATAAACTCTCTCACAAAATTTAATTTCATAATCAAAGTCACTAACTTGAACACATGAACTAAACAGACCCTTAATCACTACAAAGTGTTTAAGTATTTAAAATTGCTTAAACCGCCACTAATATTAAACACGGCTAATTCTCACCTTCTATTAGCAACGCCATGGGGTGCCCTTAGAGCATCTGCAATCTAATACTATAATCAATGTGCTAATTATAAATTTAGCATTTGAGTATAAAAAATACTCTCTAATGTAATGCTATTTGTTGTGTTAAATTTTTCATATGCTACACTTTGTGACAAATTTCTTACTAAATACATATGATAATTTAGGATTTGATTGCAAACAATGTTATAGGGCACCGGTGGTGCTAAGCACCACCATCTAATAGAAGGTGAGTCCCGCCTATGGGTCCTTACCTTTTATAATTTTAGATGGTGGTGTTAACACCGGTGATACCCTTAAATATTTTTCTTTAATTGTTATTAGTTAAAATGTTTACTTTTTTAAAGTAATTATTGCAACTTTTACATTTTCTCATTATTTTAAAAATAAAAGTTTATTTTTACTACTTTCAAAGCTTAATGATTATAGAAAAAAATAGATTTAACATTATGAATTAGGGCACAATCGGTGCTAAACACCATGCTAATAAAAAGTGAGCTACACATGTAGGTCCCGCGCTACGGGACCCCTATTCAATTAGTGGTGGTGTTGAGCACTGTTGGTGACCGATAACATGGCTCTTATCTTATGCATTAGAATAAAAATAAAAATAACATATCATATTACACTTTTTAATGTTAAATATATAATTAACATTAGTATTTACATTGGGAATAGTCTTAACATCATCATCTCCCTCAATAATTGGAGACAAAAGTGCAAAATGTTTAACAATTTAGGGGATTACATGCAATTTCTTGAAAAGAATGGGAAAGAGAGAGAAAAAAAAAAAAAAAAAAAAAAAAAAAAAACAGAAAATAGCAAAAAGTAAAAAAATTTAGATTCACAAAGATATATAGACAGAAGTTTGGTCGTCGGGTGAGAACTGAAGAAGAAAGCGGGAAAACACGAACGAGTTCCGTACGAAAAGACCAGAAGAACCGCCCAGCTCCGCAATATCAGGAAGACGACGACCTCCATCTCTTTCTTTCCTCTTCAAATCCCAAGGTTCCTTCTCTTTTGCAGTAATTTTTTTTTTTTCATTCATTTCTGTTTCGGAAAACTAATATTTCTGGTCAAACTTGTCATACTAAATATCGATCACTTTGATTTCCATCTATTACATTCGTTAGATGCTTAGGGTTTGTAAACTTTTTCCATTTCTTTATAGGTTTTGGGATCTGTATCTGTTTTTTTTTTTTTGTTGGTATTTTTATTGATCTCATTATGCAGTTCTTGAAAATCCTAATTATTTTTTGGATTGTTATTTTCAAGGTTACTTAGATAATTATCAATGACGAGAAGGAAAAAAAAAAGTTACTTAGATGATCATAGATCGCTCCCGTTTGTTTCCAGAACATCATGATGAAAAAGTCAAAATGCTGATTGTTGCTCTTTCCTATTGCTTGATTGTTATTTGTTTCTATTAGATTTGAAAATTTAATCGTTCATGAGATTATTAATGTGATTATTTCAACTATATTCAGTATATATTCGATGTGAGTGAAAATTGTTACAATTTTTGGATTTGTTAAGAAATCCTAAATGTTCTTGGTGCTGTTGAAATTATCAGTATTTGTGTTTGGCTAACCATTTTTTTTCCTTTTTCAATTTTTTGTTGCTTCTCAAAAATTGTTAGTTCTCAAGGTTTGATGAGTTCGTTTCGTTTGTTTCGGGAAGATATTTGAAAGCCAAAATGCTGAATGTTGCTCTTCTCAGGCTTGATAGATGCCACAGGAAGATGGCAGCAAAACATACACTGTGGACGAGGCTCTTGTGGTCTTGGGGTTCGGACATTTCCATGTTCTCGTGCTTTCTTATGCAGGAATGGCTTGGATTTCTGAAGCCATGGAGATGATGCTGCTTTCTTTTGTTGGGCCGGCTCTTCAATCTGCTTGGGGTATCTCTTCTCATCAGCAGAGCCTCATTACTAGTGTTGTCTTTGCGGGCATGCTCATTGGTGCCTATTCATGGGGCATTGTTTCAGATAAACATGGTCGGAGGTTGGTCTTCCATTTTTTGCCCTTTTGTTTTACAGTAATACAAATTTTCAAAATGTTGTATGGATTACACTGGTATTTTTTAAAGTAATAAAAAAAGACGACTAATAGCCAATTTACTTAGCATTGACATTTAATTGCTTATAGTATGCTGAAATTTGAAGTACATTACGTGCTCTTATAGATTTGGAAATTAAACAAAGCTTTATCCTTCTAAAACTTCGGAGGAAGAGGAGTTTGAATTTTAACTAATAGGATGTCTTACTCTTATCTGCTGAAAATATTTTCTTTAATGAGTGTCCTTTTTTTTTTTTTTTTTACATAGGTCTAACATTTGGCACTGGACCTTTATGGACATTAAATACTTACTTCTCTTCCTAATTATTCAAAATTTTATTGCATTTGTTGGTGCTGAACTGTCCGCAACCTTCCTTTTCTGTGCATTTAGAAGAGGAAATTCCTCAAGAATGAAAGCCCTTGGCTCACTGCTTTCCATTACTGGGAATGGCCTAACTTGAGGTTGTTAAGTTAATCATCTTCAAGATCAATGAGATCAATGAGCCAAGTACCGCAGTTTCGAATCGTGACTTTTGTTAGTTCCACCTTAAGACTTGTTACACAAAACTCATTCAAATGCTCTTTCATAGAGAGTACACGAACCTGATTTCATAGTCACGGGTCAGAACTATTTGATGCTTTGCCCTTTTATTGTCTCTACCATCTGCTTGTCACTTTTGCTTATGCCACACATATGTCCACTAGAATCAAATATTAGTTACTACTTTGTGTTTGTCGTTCTTATAGAGCTTTGTCCAATTCTTGATACCCTCTTTTTACGTGTCTTCATGATTCCTATTCCTCTTTGACTTTAATTTACGTTTTTTTTTTTTTTTTTTTTTTTTTTTTTTTTTTTTAAATTCCTTCAGGAAAGGATTTCTCATGACAGCTACAGTTACTGCTTGTGCTGGAGTCCTGAGTTCACTGGCCCCTAATTATATATCGTTGATTTTCTTTCGTTGTTTGGTTGGTGTTGGTTTGGGAGGTGGTCCTGTGCTCGCATCCTGGTTTCTGGAGTTCATTCCTGCTCCAAACAGAGGTACTTGGATGGTTATTTTTTCAGCTTTTTGGACTATTGGAACAGTTGTTGAGGCTTCACTTGCATGGGTACGCTTCTAATTGCCTTATTGTTCTTAATGCAGTTTATGCCAACAATTTTACTAAATTCTAATGTCCGAAGTTTTTCCTTTATTCTTAAATACATATTAATTCTTATCCGAGAAGTAAAGGACTTTAGCTTTGTCTTATATACAAATTTATATTTGGAATGTAACTAGTGGAACCTTAGAGTCATCTAGAAGCATGCACACAATTATATGAATTAAGTATTACTGTTTTTATTAGATAACAATCAAATTTTAGTCCGCCTGGACCAAGCTTAATCTATTATGGAGAATTTTAAAACCTAATAGTATGCGTGCACAATGTTTTTCTATCTATAAGAATATGAATGTTGAAACAAAAGGGAAAAAAAATAAAAAGAAATTACATGTAATAGTTATCTACCCTTGATTTGCATTACTATGTTCATTGGTCCCATTTTCATTAGGGTCCATTTGGAAGGTATACTCAAATCATGATTCTTGACTCCCACGTTTGAATTTAAATTTTTTATGGGAGGAAAATATATAGCAGAATCAATGATTTGAGTTTGGGTATATGAAACAACCAGACCCGTAGTGTTTTAAATTAGAGCTTGGGTAGAAGTCTGAAACTATTAGCCATGAGTAAGAGCTGTTCATGGGAGTTTCTGTGGATATTGATTGCTTCCATGCCCAAAATAAGCTCATATAAGATTTTTGTTCATGGGAGTTTCTGTGGATATTGAAAATGGACAATTGCTTCCATGCCCAAAATAAGTCTGAAACTCATAGCTGTTAAGTTTCTGTGGATATTGATTGCTTCTTTCTTCACCTTTTTAGTTCATCAATACTGAGTAAGATGTATTATCTCTTTCTCTCTCTCTCTCTGTCTCTCTAGAAATCTCTGTGATGAAAATGGACAATGTGACTAGACTCACCTTTTGGCCGTTCAACTTCCATCAGTTCTCTCTCTCTCTCTCTCTCCCACCCCCACACCCCACCTGCCCTTTCTCTAGAAATTACCGTGATGAAAATGGACAATGGGACTAGGCTCACCTTTTGGCCATTCAACTTCCATCAGTGCCACAAAATACGCTACCAGTCAACTTTCATGGTTTGCTCATCAGGGAAAAAAAAAAAAAAAAAAAAAAAAAATCTACTGCCGTTGACTTGTTAAATGCTATGTGCGTGAGAAAAAGGACCTTTGTGTGAATTACTTTGAATAATTGGTGTAATGTTAATAATTTCATAATAAGATTACCAGCAGTAAACATTAGTGAATTGCAAATAGAGTATTCTACACTTCACAAGTATGTTAATCTGTGAGAGTTTAGGGTGTTACTTTCGATATGTGACGAGAAATATACTGGGTAGGTATCCTAATCTCTAAATGTTATCTCCTATGCAGTGTATTATGCCAACACTGGGATGGAGATGGTTACTTGCACTGTCTTCTATCCCTTCATCCCTTCTCCTTGTGTTCTACTGGGTAGCACCCGAGTCCCCACGATTTCTATGCTCGAAAGGGAGAACAACTGAAGCACTCAGTATTTTGGAGAAAATAGCGAGACTGAACGGAACAAAACTCCCTCCCGGTACTCTTATTTCTGATCACCAAATTGAGCTACATGAAAAGAATCCTGCATCAGAAGATGCACGTTTGCTCTCACCTAGAGGAAACGAAGATGAAACCTCTAAGGAAAAGAATTCTAACGTGGGGGGTCTCTCATCCCTATTAGTGCTTCTTTCCCCAAAATTACTCAGATCAACCTTGCTTCTGTGGTTTGTATTTTTTGGGAATGCTTTTTCTTATTACGGCCTCGTGCTGCTGACCTCTCAGTTGAACAATGGCCATAGTAAATGTATACCAAAGGAATTGCAGGCAGAAAAATCACAGGATATCAGCTATAGAGATATATTTATCACTAGTTTTGCAGGTAACAGCCAACTTAATTTTTTTTTTTTTTTTTTTTTTTTTTTTTTTTCTTTGTGTGTAATGATCATCGATAAATTATGCTTAAAAATGTTTATCAACTGCTAAAACACTGGTGGGTGACATATACTTTTGACTTGATGAAGAATTACCCGGGCTCCTTATAGCTGCCTTCACAGTAGATAAACTGGGTCGCAAGCGTTCCATGTCAACCATGTTCTTTGTGTGTTGCATATGTCTTTTCCCATTAGTCGTCCATCAGACTCAGAACTTAACTACTGGCCTTCTGTTTGGAGCTCGCACGTGCATCACAGCAACCTTTACGATCGTCTATATATATGCTCCAGAGGTAACATGAATTTATATATCATTTTCAGAATCAATGGATATAAAAATGTCTTCTCACTCTCTTATAAAGATGAAAATATGGAAACTCAATCACTCCTTTGTTTCCTTTGGACGAGTCATTCCTGAACTTTGATCTCTAGAGTTGAAACTCTTCTGAATAGAATATGAGTTTTGCTTTTGTTTCTAAATAGAATTTGAAATATATAGACTCTATTAAAACTCCAATCCAATAGGTGAAGACATTGCTTGTTTGGCATGGCTTCAGTTTTACTATGGTCGGTAGGATAGAAAAGAGGAAGTGCAGGGAGGGCTTGTTGGAAGAGAATTTTAGGGTTGCTTGTTTGGTAAGAAGGAAAGAAGAAGGGCAGAAATTTTTATTGATCCCATCAATTTTAATTCTTCCAATTTTGGATGAATTTTTAATGGAAACATTTTAACCAAATAATGATGGCATTTCTTTTTTGTTCTTATAATTACAACAAAATTATATAAGTTGCTGAACATAATAGGGTGGGAGGACATTCTGAGTTGAAGAGGGACAGTGTTGTTGTTATGTAATCTTTTTTTTTTTTTTTTTTTTTTTGGCCTTTTGGATGGATCTCCCGTCCATCTTTAATCTTTCTATACTCTTTGTTCTGCGTTTGCTTTTTAATAAATTTTCGTTTGTTTCTTATGAAAAACAAATGGTAATTACACAGGTATCTTATTTTTCTTGTTTTGTATTCGGTCAATAAGTTTCCTCATATTTGTTTTGTGTTTTTGTTTCCTTCCTTGTCCTCTTAGCTTTATATTTGATTCACATCAATATAAAGTGTTTCTTCTTATAAAAGAAAGAAATCCCTTATATTCTTTACTTCCCATGTATCAAGCGTCCTAAGGGAAAACTTATATCCTTTCTGCCTCTTATATAATTTTGCTCCATTCGTTTTACTCTCCCTACCACCAAATTATTTGTGTTTGTAATCGCATTTTTTAAAGTTCTTAATTTGAAAACACTAATAAACAATAAAATTGTTAGAACTGTTTATAAAATCTTGTTGAAACTCCAGAACAAATTTCAGTCATCTATGAAGCGCCTTCTTGAGAAGTCGTCTGTTGTGACTTTGATGGGTAGTTCTTATGAAAGAACGTTCAAACGCTCTCAGAAGTAGCTTCTAGAACTAAGAGGACAAAATGCAGCTTACATGAAGCATTGTCAAACAAGTCTAGATTTAATGTTTCATTTTGTTTCATCCTTGTCATTTATTCTGATAGAAGTACTAATCTGTATACCATGATAATTTGGATTGTAGATATATCCAACCTCAGTCCGAACATCCGGTGTTGGACTTGCAAGCTCTGTCGGAAGAATTGGTGGAATGACATGTCCTCTTGTGGCAATCGGATTAATACACGGATGTCATCAAACCGTGGCAGTTATTCTTTTTGAGATTGTAGTTTTCCTTTCAGGAATCTGCGTGCTCCTCTTCCCACTTGAAACCAAGGGTCGTGAATTGACTGATCATGTAGTACCTCAAAATAACTAAAAGCAACAGTATTAATGGACCAAAAGTGACTCAGTCAGGCTTACCCCCGAGATTTTTGTGCAATGACACGTTTTGCAGAAAAATGAAAGAGAACATAATTCTGTTGCTTATGAAATTCTTGCTCTGTAAAGTAAAAGTACTAAATTGTAACTTCTATGCACTCAGATTTTCTTAGACGTAAAAGCTGGAGATCTTGGAATTAGAGTGCTCTCCAATTGGAGAAACTCATCGAAAGTACTTTTTAAAGACCAGCATATACCTTGAGCTAGAATTATTTTTCACATTTTTAATGAATAATCAGATACTTGAATAGGCAACGTATCTTATAGCTATTGGTCCCCCCTTTTTGTGTGTGTGTGTGTGTGTGTGGGGGCTGAAGTTGTAGATTGTAGCAGTTGGTCTTGGATACTACCAATACCAAATCCAACAAGAACAGAGAATGAAATTAATCAACATATAAAAAGGTATTTATGCTCAAAAACCTTAAATAGATTCCTAAAAAAGTTACCTTATATAGAATTTAAGGAAAATTCTACAGCAGGATATGAAATGTAGACTAGTATTCAAAAAAAAAAAAAAAAAAAAAAGAAAGAAAGAAATGTAGACTAGTGGGTGCCATAACAACGATTTAAGATGGCACTGCCCAAAAAAACAAATAAATACAACTAGTCTTGATTGCACTCTTATTTTCAAGCTTGATAATTATAATGCTGCTCTCATATTTTATGAAATTGGTAAATAGTACTATTAGTCCCTAAATTTTGAGCATAATAACACTTTAATCCTTAGACTTTTAATTTTAATAGATTAATTTTAAATTTTTTGTTTTTTTAAACAGTTTTTATAACGCTCCTAACGCTAAACCGGTCTAACATTGAGTTTAACGAGGTTGTGCTACTTAAAACATACTTTCTATACTTAAAACAATGTCATTTTTAAGATGCGGAAACTTGTGGTTGATTTCATCACAAGATCTATGTAAAGGTTTTTGAATAAAATGAGTCAGTGTGCAAAATGATTACAACTACAAATCTTAGACATGAAACAGTTATTCAAAGCGACTTAGTAACAGAAAAAAAAAACATTTTGAGTCCATCTATTGCTTGGACGTACATAAGCATGATGTCAGATATAGGACTTGGAGTACTCAGCCAACCTTGGAAGTCATTTATGTTTTTGTTTTTTACTCTTCGATAACAACAACATCAACTGCATCACAAGGTAAAACTAATGAGCAAAAACTCAGTAAGTAGATTTCAAATAAGGTAAGTATATAAAATCTCAGTAGCTGAAATCTCTTTGTTAAACATTGTTCATAAACTTGCATACTTATTCTTAGTTTAGGTATGATACAGAATTTCGATTCTAAGTAAGCCTCTTTATACATGACTTTCTCTAATTTTGGCCAATTCTCTTCTCTTAAACACTAAGCGGGGTTTATAGAATCTCTTTATCTTGTGATCAACAAGAGACTTCCCACTAGCATTTTTATCTAGTTGTCTCAAAGAGATAGTTTTTCTAATTTGGGGTACCGGTCCCTCGCACTCCTGCTCACCCAGCCTCTCATTCATATACCATACCATAAAATCTCTTAAAATATAAAAACATTATAAGCATAAATCATAATCACTTTCAAAATAATTAATCATGAATATTCTTTGAACATAATCATATAAAAATTTCATAAGAGAATAAACTTGCATAAATCACTATGCTAAATAATTTATTTCGTCAAATAGATCTTGTGGTGCAGTTTTGAAAATGCTTTAACTGCACTTACCTGAATTTCGATCACCACTTTACAAGCACAAACTAACTGGTTGTGGGGAGCCTTTAACGTGCTAATTAACCTTTAAAAATCATAATTTTCAAAAATCACATTCATATCAACATTTAACAAAACACATAATTGCACATTGTTACGAAAATATTCATAACAAATTCATCAAAACTCAAAATATTATGAGATTAGTGGCAAATAAAAGTAGACTCAAAACCCTCTATTAAAGCTACTACATGATAGGTTTCAGATTTTTCAATCTAACCAAAAACAGCCCGAAATCTGGATTGAAGTATAATCTCATCAGGAAAATGACAGCTTTTTAGCTGAACTTATAAAATTCACAACTAAATGTAGAAAAATCTGTTTAGAGTGATTCAAAAACTCACGTAAAGCTTGAGATGTATACTTTAATAGAAAAATATAAGATTAGTCAAAATCATAAGTATATATAGCACGAAAATAGAATCTACATAGGCAGTATAGAGGACTTATATTTGAACATTTCATCAAATACCTAGCATGCAAATCTTAATCTTCAAAGACCACTCTCAAACACATGAATCATCATCCTAATAAGAGTTTATCTTCAAATAATCATCAATAATATCAAGCTAAAATCATTAATTTTACCTAGAAATCAATATTTGAACCAAAACATCAAGAAACTCATTTTTAAGAGTCTGCAACCAACATGCATGATAAACCACATCAAAAATCTGAATCTTAAGTAGGATTTCAACATCTTAATCTCTGAAATCTTAGTTTCTAACATAAGAAAGAAGTTACCTCAAAGAAAAACGTGTTCCCAAGTGAATAGAAGCTCAAAACCTTGGTGGTTATTTTTGGTTCTAGGTTGAAAACAAGTTGAAATGGGCTGGTTGAGTTTTTAGCTTATTCTCTCTTGAAAACATAGGTTTGATTCTGAGTTTTGGGTGAGAAAAGGAGTAAGAAGAGAGAAGAAAATGCTATGGTCGGAGTTCTAGGTTTTTTTTTTTTTCTCCCGAAAGAGACCCAAAAATGAAGTCTAAACATGATAGAGACCAAGTAAAAATAAAGTGACCTTATAGTAGAACAAATGTCTAGGTTTTTCTAAGCCTCTAACATTGTCCTAAACTCACAAAATCAGCTCTAAAGTCTCTATTTTTATTCTTCAATTAGGTGCCTAAAGTTCACTCAATTTACTAAAATAGCCTTTTTTTCAACTAAGTCCTTACATGCACATAAAACCATATAATAAAATATAAAATGATTATATCAAATAATCATAATAAATATAATTCTTTTTTTTTCATAAGTTTAGCACATTGAGTTCCCACCTCGAGCTTGTTGCACTGCACATTAAAACTGAAAACTTGATTAACAAAGCTATAAGTTTAATAAAATCACATGATAGCTATAATAATAAAATATAATACCAACAAATGACTTTGAGGTAAATGATAAATGTGGTACATGATTTTAATTTACAAAATTTATTTATTATTGAGTTAAATTAAGCTTCAGGTATTACAGTTTTGATCTTAACATTTAAATTGATAAATGGTTTCTAAACAACCTATTTTTATGCTCTAAGCACTTCATCACATCTAAGTAATGTTCCGTGTCACGAGTTAAGTGAGTTTTCCAATTATTAAAACGACAACATTAAAGCTTCCACCAGAAAAACGACAACATTAAAGTGTGACGTTGGGAAGACAAGGGCATTCTTCGTGGGCAGTAATGTAATTTCAGATCTTCCATAGCCGTCGGCCCTTATTTATGTCAATATCCTCAGTTCTCGTTTTCTCCCATTTGAACCCTAAAATCACTCTGCCGTCCATCTCAAGTACACTAATTGTTTGATTGGGTCTTCTCTCAACTCTCTTATGGAGGCTAAATCCTTGGGCGACGGTGAAGGCGAAGACAAAGACAAATGGCTTGCTATAGCCTTTGGTGGTCTATGGCAGCAATAGCGTCAATATTGACTTGTCTTCAAATTCAACTACAAATGAGGTATTATAATTTTTTATGTATATATTCATTACTTTGAGTTTTGAGTATTTTATTTGTGCGAATTTACCATATTTAGGGCTGAGTGAGTGGAAATATATTGGGAGAAATTAGAGAAAGAAAATAAGCTAAGAAACTATTATAATTTTTTTTAATATACTCTGTTTAAATATTTTTGTTTTATTATTGCATGCTAGAATCATATTCATACTTAGTGTGGACTTTAGATAGACACCGAGTAGAATAAGCTGTCCTCGAGTAGTAGGAATTTTTACATTTGATATTTGATTTTTACTTGAGGAAAGGATGCGATCACGAGGAGAGGATACGATCACTACATGCAGACTGGTGCTTCCTTAAATAACGAGGTATGTTACTATTCTATTTTAATAATCAAATATGTTTTTTTTTTTTAAATTATTAATTATATTTGTTGATTTAGTAATTAATTGAATTTTGCAGCATGTGGATGAGATTTTGTATTTGTTCAAGTTTCAAATATCTGCATTCTCAGTGATTGTTTTTCCCAGACTTTGTGTGCATTATACAAGGATATTGTGAAAGACTTTTAACATTACTGACCAGGAGAAAGACTTTAATATTACTGACGAGATGAAAGACTATTACAAAGGGGCCAAGTAGGGGAAGAGATTGGGCGGGAGTTAGTCGTTTCTATGCTCCATGTAACTGTTTCAACTGCCATTGGATATTACTTGTTGTGGATCATAACAGTTTATGACTCGGTTCCTATTTGTCTTTCACTCACGGATTTGAATGCTGCTGTGAAACTATATCTTGAGTACTCTCCCTTTTTGCTTAAGTAGTCAGAGAAATTTGGACTACGAGGAGAAATTCAAGCGTTCGATGATATTAGTGCAACCAGCAGAAAATACTGTCCTTATCAACAAAAAGACGTAAGTTGCATTTACATTTTAGTTTTTCAATTGCATACTTCGATCCATACTCGTTCTTTCATAGATTGTATCTACCAATTCAACAAATGTGGTGCTTCTATCAACTAAAAAGCCCCTGGTTAAACTACTTCCTAACCATTCCCAAGATCCGCTCTCCACCTTTTTCCATTCACCATCGCACTCTAGAAAGACGTAGATTGGAGCCATACCTATAATGAATTTTAAAATATAATTGTTAAAAGAAAAACATAAATTCAAAAATTATATCACAAATATAAACAACATTAATATTAAAAAAAATTCAGCGCGACTCCGAACGAGGTATTATAATTTTTTATGTATATATTCATTACTTTGAGTTATTGACTATATTATTTGTGCGATTTACCATATTTAGGGCTGAGTGAGTGGAAATATATTGGGAGAAATTAGAGAAAGAAAATAAGCTAAGAAACTATTATAATTTTATGTCGGTGGCTTTTATGGGAGGAAAGTTAGTGTTGCAGTTACCATCAATTCTGACGTATCAAAACCAGATGTTAAGGTTAATGGATTATTTTTTAGAAGAGTACTGCTAAATAGCAATTTTATTTAGTTATATCTAAAATAACTTTGCAGAATACTTTTTTTATTTATGTAGACTATTTTTAAGCGGAATATTGTTTGAGCAGAAAAATGAAAGGAAGCTTCTTATCTTTGACATGAATAGAATTCTTGTCCATTGCCGATCCCACTTATCCTTTCCGTCATAAACCTGATAAAGTAGTTAAAAGAAAAAAAGGTGGAATTGATATTTCAACTTCTTTGCTATTATTATTATAATCGCTAATAATACACTTTTGTTGCTATTTATTCTTAATATGACTATTACTTCTTTTCAGTTTATATGGGGCCAAATTGTGAAGATTTTCTAGAATTTTGCCTCCAGAAATTTGATGTTGCTATGTGGTCCTCAAGAACTAGGTAATACTCAACTTAGGAGCATTTTTATTTTTAATTTTTTATTTTTAATTGTATTCATGTAATATTTGTAGTTCACTTGTTAAAGTTATGCTTGGCTATTTTTTATCCAGAGAAAATTTGGAAAGCGTAGTTGATATGTTTCCTAATCTTCGTGCTAGGTTGATCTTTTGTTGGGTAAATTCATCTTTATCATTTTAAGGAATTTTCTTTGAATATCCATCAGAGAAAATGAATCTAGATTTCTCTGTTTGATTTTTTTTGGGCTAATTTTTGTTCAGATTTTGTTTGTTTTTGTTTTTACATGATTTATGCAGAGCCAAGAAGACTGCGAGGTTATTTCAAGAAAGGGTGATCCTGGAAAACCAACATTTATCAAGCGGCTTGAGAAAGCGTGGGAAGTTCACAAACAATATAATGAAACTAATACATTACTGGTGGATGATAGTCCCTGTAAAGCAATCTGCAATCCAGTCAGTCTAATTGCCTTTAACACACACACACACACACTTATTGCCTATAACATTTTTAATGATGCTGTTCGTTTTGTGATGATTATTCAGGCCAGCACCGGAATCTTTCCTCTGAGTTATGATTGCAGAATAACTAATGACAACTCAGTAGGTTAGTTATTTTTAATGGAAGTAAAATATTATGGTTTATTGTGAAATTGACATTTTATGGTTTAAATCATTCTTGATGTCTTGTTGGTTCACTGCAGGACCAGAAGGCGATATTCGGATGTATCTAGATCACTTAGTAGAGGCAGAAAATGTGAAAGAATATGTAAAAATGAATCCATTTTGGTCTACCCCCCATTACAGAGTCACATGCGGATTGGAACTACTATCAAGATATTTTAAAGCAGTCTCTTAAGGAGAACTAATATACATGCCGAACTAATTTCAACTGTTGGTTTATGTTTAACTAGTTGTAACAATTTGAGAACATATTATTTTGACTACTTGAGAAGAATATACAACTGTTGGTTTATGTTAAACTAATATACAACTGTTGGATTATGTTTAACTACTTGAGAATAATATAACTTGATGTCCAAAAAATTATTATCGAGGTTAGTGCCTCATCCCAAGCATATAACCTGGGGACCATGTTTGTTTGTTTGTTTTTTTTTTTTTTTTTTTTTTTTTTTTTATCCTCAAGCCTATTGGTATCTAAGGAACAAAATTGATATGCAAAATCTAATATGGTTGACAAGAATAAAAAATAGTAAATAGTTAACATCACAACTTGACAATATTAACAAGCAAAATTCACAAAATAAAATCCTTAATCAAATAACTTAATATATGGAAACAAAACTACAACTAAAATTAAAACTAAAAGCAACTTCAGTGTTGCTACCATAATTTTCAGTTCAACAGTTTTTTCAAGAACCAAAAACATCAGAAGACAGAAGCCCACTTAGCTAAGTTACGCGCTACAAAATTCTGGGGGGGGTCAATTTACATAAATGCCGATTTGGAGACCTTTAATTACAAAAATGCTGAAATTTTTTTTTATTTGCAAAATCATCGACTATCACATATATAAAAACCATTATATCCTTGAATAATTTAAAAGAACAAAAAAAAAAATGATCATAAAAACAAAATAGGTAAGAAATTAACTAAATGGGTCATCATATAAAAAGTCAACAAAATTAATGAAATCAAGATTAAATGATATATGGTATTTTTGGAGAAAGTGAATGTTCCTTTCACAGGAAAAAAAATGATGCATATTTTCGGTGAAGATGACGATTATATAAGCGTCAGAAAATAAAAAAAGTGCATTATTATTTTCACAAATACAATTTATATATACTTAAAAAATGAAAAAATACATAGTTATTCAAAAAATACATAGTTTTAAGGGGCCTTTCGGGCCGGGCACTAAAAAAGCATAGTCCCCAGTGGAGGACCATTTTTTTATGGGAAATAGTAAAAAATAGGCCAATATGAAAAGTTTAAGAAAGTAAATAGGTCAATTTTTAGTTATAGAAATTAATAGGCCATAACTTGTCAAGTTATGGTTCATAACCAGATAAGTTATAAACAAACTTGTCAAGTTATGGTTCATAACCGGACAAGTTATGGACAATTATGAATAATAACTTGTCAAGTTATGGTTCATAACCAGACAAGTTATGGACGAAAATAATAATTTGGCCTATTTATTAACTTATGTAAACTATTGGCCTATTAATTTTAATTCATCTCAAATTTTAGCCTATTTTCCTCTTTCTCCCTTTTTTTATTACCCATTCTTATTATGCTACTAAAAACGAATAGTCCCCAGTGAAAATTTTGCTACCACACTAGTATTGCATTCATTCTCATGCAATACCAATTAAAAACATATTATTGTTCATATTAAAATTCCTATTCAACTTCTTTTTTTTTTTTTTATCTACGTGTAGTGGTAAAAAAAATTTATATTTTTTATATACAAATTATTCTTTTTTACTCAATTACCACCAAATTCACAGTTAGAATTATTTTCAATCCAAACACCAGTTATGTTTAAACTTACAATTCACAAGATGCATCCAAACACTAATTCAGATTATATTCCCTGTTTCGATTATATTTTCTGTTCGAATTAACTACACAGCCAAACGTTAATTTGAATTATTGTTTAAATCATACTGTTCAAATTTTTCTCTTCAAATCAAAACATTTCAAACCACCACAATTCAAATTAGTGAACCAAATAGGGGCAAAGTGTCTCAAAAGTAAGGTTTGACACAACAAAATATAAAGTAAATAAAAACTGACCCATCAAAAGGGAGCCTTGAGCATCAAAAGTATATTTTGTGACAAGCCCTAAAGTTCAAGGGCCAATCATGTAATTTGTCCTTAAATTAATGATAGAGCTGTGCCCCCTGAACTTTAATTTTAGCTTTTCTTCCCCCTAAACTTTAATAGTTATTTCAATTTCTTCCCCTTAACTAAAGTTTTGATGGAAAATATGATGTAAATGTAAAAATTAACAAAAGAACTCTTTATGTTATGATTCTTAACATAACTAACACATATTACACAAATAATAAGGGTCGTTTGAATAATTTATAAGTAATTAATTACTCTGTTAAGTCTTTTTCACACTATCATATGAAAGTATAATTACGTAGCATGAATTATAATTTTTTTACCATGTTCAGCTTTTTCCTTAACTTGCTTGACCAAAGGACCCTCAAATGTTCATAAATAATAGCCAACAACAATAACATAGCTAAAAATTTAATAAAGGGGGAAAATTTGCAATAACTATTAAAGTTCAGGGGGGAAGAAAAGCTAAAATTAAAGTTCAGGAGGCATTTTGTGACAATACCTAAAGTTCAAGAGACAATCGTGAAATTTGTCCCTTTTCTTTTCCCAAAGTAACTAAACATCTTTTTGCTACACTCTTTTTCAAACAAAAAGAGTGTAGAATTATCTCCATTAAAGAAATCCAAATATTATTTCCCTAATTGGATTTCAGAGTCTTTAAACACCCCCATAGACAAACATTTGTATTTCCCCTTTATACGCATAAGAAGTTCTCCGCGAGCGAATGAGCTCTAAAAGATGAAGAACAAGAAGCGCGATGATTAACAAGGGCATTCTTCGTGGGCAGTAATGTAATTTCAAGTAGATATTAGGTGTAAAACGATACTAAATGAGCAAGTAAAAACTCACTCATCAAGTACGTAGTGTGGACTTTAGATATACACCGAGTAGAATAAGTTGTCCTCAAGTAGTAGGAATTTTTACATTTGATATTCGATTTTTACATGAGGAAAGGATACGATCATTGTATGCAAGCATGAGGAAAGGTACATGATTTGATGTAAGTTGTGCAACTCTTTTACATATGTTCTTTTTTTTAATATCTGTCATTATTCTTCAGAAAAATTTGTCCAAAATGATGTTTATGTGGTACTTATGTGAAAACCGTTTTTGGACAACATTGTTCAGAACTGTGTCGGTGCTATTGATAGTACTCATGTGCCTTATACACAAATTGGTGTCCCAAATCCAACAGCTTGTCGAAATAGGAAAGGGTGTGAACTCCCATAACATATTAGCAGCATGCTCATTTGATATGAAGTTCACATGCTTGTTGAGTGGTTGGGAAGGTTCAGCACACGATGCACGAGTGCTCGCTAATGCGCTCAACACTCCGCAGTTTAAGTTCCCACATCCCCCGCTAGGTTATATTTTATAATGATTGTGTTCTAAATTGTCATTTTTTATTATGAGGTATAAATTGTATCCTAATTTATATAAGTTGCACAGGAAAATACTATCTTGTTGATGCGGCTTACGCAAATAATGATTATTTTCTTGCTCTCTACAGAGGTGGGACTTACTATTTTCCTAATTATAGAAGGAGAAGTGGTGGATTTCAAGGAGCTAGAGATATTTTTAACTACAAACACTCGTCACTATGAAATTGTATAAAGCGAACATTCGGGGTTTGGAAGGTTAGGTTCCCTATCCTTAGGCGCCCCAATAATACATATCCAATGAGTACACAAGCGAAGATTCCAATTGCTTGTGCAAGACTACATAATTTCATTCACATGGTTAATGAGAGGGACCCGCTTCTAAATCAGTACTACTATGATTGTATACCGGTAAGCGAAATAGATCCAAAAAATGATAATGAATTTGATGACGTGACAATGATGGCAATGTCCCTGAAGGCCCAGTTGTAACAGCAGGTAGTGTTAGTCGTACAGAGATGTGTTGTTTTAGAAATCACCTTGTGAATGAAGTGTGGGTAGAATACCAGGGAAGCCCTGAGAGATAAGTTTAAAAGTATATAACATCGATGAGATTCTACCTCTATTACTTATAATTCATGTATTTATTGGCCTCGTTTATTTCACCGATTTCAGTTTTCAGTTTTAGGATTCTACAGTAAAAAGCTCTTAGAAAATGTCACATTTAATTTTTTTTTTCTACTACAGCGAAAAGCTTTCAGAAAATGTCACATCACAACTCGAATTGAAAACTCAAATCCGCGAAGTGAACGAGACCATTATAGTCACAAAAAATTTTGACGTTCGTAACGCACGTTTGTATCATGTGAACTAATTTCTTTTTTCAACCTAAATGCTTCTTATTTGCCTTATTTTTGGCTAATGCACATTTTTTTTTTTCTATTTATTTCTCATTTAACTTATCATTTTTTGCATTTAATTTTGGCTCTCATATTTTGTTTTTTTACTTATATAACGAATTATATTTACACTTAACGTAATTTGCATGGACAAAAAACGGTTCTTATTTTGGTCATGATTCAAAATCAAAAAACAAGATACTTAAACACTAGTTCAAATCACATTTCAGCTTAGAATTAGAGTCATGCATGCACACATGCAAACAAAGGTTCTAATCACCATGAATCATAATTTGAATAATAAATTATGATCCTTAATCAAAAAATTCAAATCACTCCGATTCTAATTTTTATACTAAACAGACTCTAATATTGTTTATGTAGAACACACAATCTAGCACAGACACGTCTAGTTCCAAAAAGTACTTATTAGATATTTGCAAAAAAACTCATTGGACTGCTTAACGGGAATGAAAAAAGTAAGCAAATAAGCAAATAAGCAAATAGAGACGGAATATGTAAGAATTCGGTAGTTTTGTTTTGCTTAGTTTATCTACTTCTTTAGCTTTGTTATTATTTATACATTTCTAAAGCTTTGAAATAGTTTAGCATTTTCAAGATTATTGACTTCAATGATTAGCAATTAGCATAGTAGAATATGTAAATTAATAGGTCAAACTATGAAGAAAATCTATTAACTTCTATTATTAGTAGATCAATTATCGTATTTGTATTTTCTCAGATTCATGGTAATTATATTAAATCATGTATAATGAATCATTACATGAGTTCTCGAGCGCATAATAGCCTTAATTCTTTCTCCTTTGTTAAACAACCTATTTTTATGCTCAAAGCACTTCATCACATCTAAGGAATTAAGTAATGTTCCGTGTCACGAGTTAAGTGAGTTTTCCAATTATTAAAACGACAACATTAAAGCTTCCACCAGAAAAACGACAACATTAAAGTGTGACGCTGGGAAGACTAGGGCATTCTTCGTGGGCAGTAATGTAATTTCAGATCTTCCATAGCCGTCGGCCCTTATTTATGTCAATATCCTCAGTTCTCGTTTTCTCCCATTTGAACCCTAAAATCACTCTGCCGTCCATCTCAAGTACACTAATTGTTTGATTGGGTCTTCTCTCAACTCTCTTATGGAGGCTAAATCCTTGGGCGACGGTGAAGGCGAAGACAAAGACAAATGGCTTGCTATAGCCTTTGGTGGTCTATGGCAGCAATAGCGTCAATATTGACTTGTCTTCAAATTCAACTACAAATGAGGTATTATAATTTTTTATGTATATATTCATTACTTTGAGTTTTGAGTATTTTATTTGTGCGAATTTACCATATTTAGGGCTGAGTGAGTGGAAATATATTGGGAGAAATTAGAGAAAGAAAATAAGCTAAGAAACTATTATAATTTTTTTTTAATATATTCTGTTTAAATATTTTTGTTTTATTATTGCATGCTAGAATCATCTGCATATTTAGGATGCGTTCACTTCAGTTACTCAAATTTTATGATTCGAGTTAAAAAACTAAATTTGAGTTTCAAAAAATTTGGAGTTTAATTTAAAATTTAGAGTTTAGTGTTTAGACGTTGACTATTTAACTTTTAAAACTTAATTTTTGTGTTCACTTACACAAATGCTAAACTCCAATTAATTTCAATATTGGCATGCATTTCTGTTATGTAAAAAACGTGAACATACGTTGGCATGCATTTCCCACATTGGCATGCATTTCTGTTCTTCATAAGAATATATATAAAATATATGTATATATATATATATATATTATATTATATATATATATATATATATATATATAACAATTTAGGGAGGGCAGTTATAAAGGCAACCAAGTAATACAGAAAAACTAATTTATTAACGCCGGTTGTTTTCATATGCAGTACATATACTATTAGCTATTTCATCTCTTAAATATATGCATTTGTCATTAGTGCAGACAGTTTTGATATTGTTGGGTTCCCCGATTAGGATTGTGATTCTGATTCACATCTTGATCCGTGTTGAGTGGATCAATTTCTACTACCGGAATGACGTTTCTCATGTATTGGGTGAGTAGATCATCGTTGTGGTTGTACATATGTATGAAGTTGTGTAGAATAGCACAAACAAGTGGAATGTCTATTTGTGTCTGTATCGGGTAGTTATTAATGTACTTAAGAATACGAAACCTGGCTTTTCACACGCCGAATGTGCGCTCGATACAGTTTCTGAGGGAAGAATGAGTGTAATTGAACAGCTCACACCGAGTGATGGTATATCGGTAAGCGAAATAGATCTGAAAAATGATGATGAATTTGTTGACAATGACAATGATGATAATGTTCCTGAAGGCCTAGTTGTAACAGTAGGTAGTGTTAGTCGCACAGAGATTGGTCGTTTTAGAGATCGTCTTGCGAATGAAATGTGGGTAGAATACTAAGGAAGCCGTGAGAGATAAGTTTGAAAGTATATAACAGCAATGAGATTCTACCTAATGTACGTTTGTATTATGTGAACTAATTTTTTTTTTTTCAACCTAAATGCTTCTTATTTGCCTTATTTTTTGCTAATGCACATTTTTATTCCATTTATTTCTTATTTAACTTAATAATTTTTTGCATTTAATTTTGGCTCTCATATTTTATTTTTTTACTTATATAACGAATTATATTTACAGGTAACGTAATTTACATGGACAAAAGATGACTCTTATTTTGGTCATGATTCAAAATTAGAAAACAAGATACTTAAACACTAGTTCGAATCATATTTCAGCTTAGAATCAGAATCATGCATGCACGCATGCAAACAAAGATTCCAATCACCATTAATCGTGATTTAAATCATGAATCATGATTCTGAATCAAAAAATTAAAATCATTTTGATTCCAATCTTTATACCAAACGGACCCTAATATTATTTATGTAGAACACACAATCTAGTACAGACACGTCTAGTTTCAAAAAGTACTTATTAGATATTTAAAAAAAAAAAAAAAAAAAACCTCATTGGACTGCTTAACAGGGATGAAAAAGTAAGCAAATAAACAAATAGAGAAGGAATATGTAAGAATTCGTCAGTCTTGTTTTGCTTAGTTTATCTACTTCTTTAGCTTTGTTATTATTTATACATTTCTAAAGCTTTGAAATAGTTTAGCATTTTCAAGATTATTGACTTCAATGATTAGCAATTAGCATAGTAGAATATGTAAATTTATGTTAATAGGTCAAACTATTAAGAAGATAAGATCTTTGAACTTCTATTATTAGTATATCAATTATCGTATTTGTATTTTCTCAGATTCATGGTAATTATATTAAATCATGTATAATGAATCATTACAGTTCTCGAGCGCATAATAGCCTTAATGCTTCAATATAATCAAGATAAAATTGTTAAGTAGTTTCACAAGATACTTATATTATGGTTAAATTATAGGCTTCGAATATTTACGAATAACAGGGTATATAATCCATTATCCGTTTCTTGTGATTATGAAATGAGCAATCCACAAATTGTAATTATACCAACATGTGAGTTTGCTTAAGCCCAATATATATATATATATATATATATATATATATGATTATTTTAAACCCACAAATGGATCAGAAATACACTCACCAAGTTTAGAGGGATGACAATTTATTGTTCTTTTTCACCACAACCTTCCAAACCATTCCCTTTTATTTTCTTCCTAAACCAAAGATGTCTTTCTCATCCAATCCTCCCACATCCCAGGCGACTTGTCTCAACAAGGTGAAGATCACACCACGCCACCAAGTAAATTTTGAGGAAATTCCACAAGGCAGAATAATTAGATTAGTTACCGTCACAAAAATTAATAATTACTAACCTATAAAATAATATGAGAAAATTTAATGTTTCAAATGAGCCCAAAATCAAATAGGATATTATCTAAGACAAATTACAAAACTTATAATTGATAGTCAAGTGTCAAACTATAATAGAATACAGTATTAACTGAATATACGGTGGAATATAATTTAGAATAACTTTTACACGGAATCCAATTAAGTCCAAATCTCACCTACAACATCGAACTAGTTAATTGTCTGAATTATTTTGTGTTTATACTATGTTTGTCAATGTGATTTATTTTTATACCGCTATATAATATGCTGTAAGTGTGATTTTTGACATCACACGAATATGTTCACGTAGTAAACAGAGGATAATGAAATTCAATTAAGTGTCGTATCAATCTTCACTAAGTGAGAATTTTATGAAATGATACTTTTAAGACGTTTGGTATTGTCGGAGGTTCGATTCCCTAATTTCCAATTTTATTATTATATTGCATTGTGAGATTACAATTTGTTTTTATTGAGTTTTAGCTCATTATGTGTGTCTATGTCGGGTGAGAAGCTTGCTACTTTAGGCATCTTGACGAGCGATACCACCCCCATGGATTCTTGGAGTGGAGCAATCGCATTAGGATTATCTTTAACGTTTGCCACATTGAGCCTTATATGTGGGTTCAACTACTAAGCTGCATTGGCATGGGTGAGAGATAGACAACTCCACACGATCACCGTATGGAAGACTTTCCGTAGCCGACTTCATGACCACTTTGGTCTGCAGTCTTATGAGCTGACAGGATGAGTTCAGGGATCTTTTAATAATGTAAATGTTGCGTTCAATAAATATTATGTTGCACATAATTGTTATATAGTTTTCAAAGATATTTGCATCATTGTTTTAGTCAAAATTGAGTATTGATTGGCTAGAATATCAATTTATGTGGTAATGATGCAAACCTCTCGCCTAATTGATATGTAAGAATCTTCATTTTACTTGCATTTGAGAATAATAATTTTGATTTTATAAGTTTTATTTTTTATATACTCGACAAAGTTGTTTTTAAAATTAAACAAACAATTTTTTTATGTAAGGCAAAAAGGTTTTTTTTACATAGTTAATTTCTACTAAAATTGACCTTAGAAGTAAATTTTGTGATTTGAATAGATGCATGATAATTAAAAAAGAAAATAACACTGAGATAGTTCGAGTGCTTTTGAGAACTCAGTCTCATACAGTAACTTTTAGTATTTTGATTAAATTATCATCCTTTACTAATTTAAGGGCTTATTACAATGATATCCATTGTGTTTTATTAAAATTACAGTGACGCCACTAAGCAAAACCTTTTATCTGAAACTTTATTAAATTTTATGAGAAATGTCAAAACTACCCCTGTGTTAAATTTTTTTTCTTTTTTATTTGATTTTTTAATAAAAAAATTTAATTTATTCTTTCAATTAAATTAATTTTCATTATAATATAGTTGGTCCTAGTAGTGCACCTGAATGGCTTTTAATTTAATAGGCTAGTTTAGTGGATGGAGAACATTACTAACAAAGGATTTTTAGGAAAAAAATTGAAAAATATTTGTTTTTATTATAGTGAAAATTATAGTTATAAATGTGTAAAAATTAACTAAACTCATTTTTTGATGCTAAATAAGGGTATAAATGTCTTTTCCAATATTATGTACAACTTAGAAACATTTTTTGATAAATAGAGGGACATTTTTTGCATTTTTCAAAAATTTAACAGCTAAAATTGACGGCCAACTAACGGAGGGGTGTCTGTGTAATTTTTATAAAAAGTTGACGGGTATTGACGTAATTAGTTTAGGTTAAAGAGGTGTCTCTGTTATTTTGGCAAAACACAACAAGTGCCAGTGTAAGAAGTCCATAATTTAATATACACATTAAAATATGTATATAATTGATGAACAAAATAATCAGTATTTTTTTTTGCGAGTAACCTAAAATACAGGATTTTCTAAAAAAACAAAAGCTAAAAATAGGATGTAGCGATGTAAATTTCTCAATGATGAAGTATGGGAATTTAAAAAAGAAGAAGAAGAAACATTCGACAGCAAAACAAGAAAGAGTTTAACAGCGTTGGTCACTTCATTGTGCAGCGTGTATGTCATACTTTTTAATTAATTAATTTATGCATTTATTTTTATGACTTTTTTCCGATAGGTTAATATATCTGTTAAATTTGTATAAAATCACAAAAAATTAAAAAATATGTAAATTTAACGGTTAAAAAATAAAACTTATCGATACGTCATACATACCAGAAAATCTCCTTCATTCTTAATTTGCTTCTTTTTTTGGTCATGCAATAAAATACACCGTTAAAATAAAAGAAAAAGAAAATTACAATCCAAAAAGGGCAGTTTTGATATTTCTCACAATAATTTAACAAAATTTAGAACAAGAGGTATCGATGTTATTAGTTTCGTTCAAGAGTGTCGCTATTATTTTAACAAAACACAAATAACCCATCAAAACCCAGTACTTATATCACTTCGTTTCTTTTTTAACATTTTATATATGACTTTTTTTTATAACATTTTATATATGACTTCTTTTTTATAACATTTCATCCTTAAGTGATCTCGTCAATTTGTGCTTTCAACAAATAAAATTCTCCACTTTGAACTCATATTTACAGAACATCTTTTAAAATAATAATAATAATAATATTATTAACAATAAAGGAACTCAAATACAAACGTTACAAATATTTGTTTTGTTTTGTGTAATGTGTAATATTAATTTTTTTGAACTTATATTATTAGTTTAAGGTAAAACAAAATAAAAAAAAAAAAAGAAAAAGAAAGTCGTTATATGTGTGTGTGGAAAAACATGTTTTTTTTTTCTTTGTTGTTTAATCCAAAAACCATACTGAAAAACCAGGTACAGTCCTACGTTTCACAAATAATAAATTAGGGGTGTTTAAAAAATCTCTCAAACCGTCTAAATCACTCAATTTAAATCAAACGGAACTAAATTGTCAATTATTTTCAAATTATTGAATGGTTTTGTCAATTTTATAAACTAATTTTCTGGACATTTTGATTTGTGATTTGGACATTCTAAACTATCCAAACCGCTTAATAATCCGCTTAAAAATAAAATATATGAAAAAATAAAAAATTTACTCCTAAGAGTGTATGAGCACAAACTTTTACATATTGCTCTTGATAAATACCCTTTTGTTAATATAATTATTTGACTAAAAAGATTATAA
Source organism: Morus alba (assembly GCA_012066045.3). Classification (NCBI taxonomy): domain Eukaryota; kingdom Viridiplantae; phylum Streptophyta; class Magnoliopsida; order Rosales; family Moraceae; genus Morus; species Morus alba. Next base: position 13,378,683 of record CP050237.2, read on the forward strand.
ATCACAAGTAAAAATAAAAATCTTAACATATACACTTTTAAGAGATATAGGTCAAGATTTCCTAATATATATAATTTTTTATTTTAAAAATATATACATTTTCTATTTTTTAAGTTTTTATTTGTATTCTATACTTATAAAATACATATTATCACATTTTTCTTGTTTTGTATTAAAACTTCAAAATGGTAAACTTTTAAACATTTGCTACTTTAGAAATTTTCTATTTTTGAGTTATAATATAAACTTAAATTTTTTTTTTTTTATGAATTAACCACTTTATAATTTTTGTGAATTATTGAAATTTTTTATATCTAAAGTTCAAACGGCCTAAATTATAAACCGTTTAAACTGTTTATAAGTGATTTGATTTAGTTTGGTTTTTAAATCAAACTGTCTAAAAAATATATTTTTAATTTGATTAGTAGTTTCTTTAGTTTGGTTTTTATTAAAAAAATCAAATTGTCTAAAAAAATATATTTTTAATTTGATTTGTGGTTTCTAAAAAAATGGACAAACCAAATGGGAACACCTCTATAACAAATTACTAATGAGGTGTTTAATATGAGGATTCGTAGCATGATTTGAATTATAGTTCGTGACTCGTTACAATATTTTATTTCATAAAAAATACACGTAAATTGAGAATAAATCTGAATCATAATTTTAAATCTGTAAACTAAACGTTCACTAATTTTAACAAAATTATAAATTACTAACTATAATTTTAGCAAAATTATAAATTACTACTTAATATAATTCAATTTGTTTTACGATATGAAATATTGATGTCAAAATATTGAATATTAATGTGTGATTAATATCATTCATTTTAAAATATCATCATCATTTTTATTTCTAGAGAGAGAGAGAGAGAGAGAGAGACTGAGAGAGATCATGGATAGGTAGATACTCTTCTGTCTGTGTGTGTCTCTTTGGTTAGATTCTTTCGTGATTTGGTCTTTTGAAACGATCTCCTTTTTCTCTTTCATGGCGGCAACCCAACCACAGGGACCAGATCGTACCTCTGGTACGTCTCCTTGTTTTGCTCCTCTTTCCCTTTTCCCATCAATTATGATTATTGTCTTCTGGGTTTTCTCCGTTGTGATGATTTTTATCTTCTTTTGCCTATAATTCTTGCTCTTTCTCCTTATTTATTCAATTTTTGTTTTAATTGAAGAAGATCTTGCTGTGGGTCTATTCTGAGTAATTTCTTATCTTCTATGTTGTTTTTGGAATTGTTTCTATTTGTATGTTACCCCAATAAAGTTTTGTGATTGTTTGAGAGGTGAGGCTTTGACACTTCTCTATTGTGATAATTGGCCATTTTAGATAGCTTTGTGCGTCTAATTCTGACTTGATCTGCCTTGTTGGAGTGTTATGAGTGTTTATAATGGAGATCTAGGATTTCGGTATTTTAAAGTGACATTTGTTTTTGAATTTTCTTGAGAGAGGTCAATGGTTATGATCTCTAGATTCAGTCAATGGCATGGTATGGATAGTTATTTAAGGCAATTGGAGTTCAAAATGTATATATTTCTTAGAGAAATGCAGTTCTTTTCATTTATTTAATGTAACCTTTCTATGAATGATTTAGTCTACACATCTGCTAACACAGTATCATATGAGCTAGAACTTTGATCTAATCAATTTGTTAAAATAAGTACAACTCTATCTTAATTTCAACGTAGTAGTGCTATGTTACAGTTTAGAATTGGAAAGTGGAGGGATAAGGGAACGAGTAATAATGAAGATAGAATGATTATAATGCTCCTTGTCTCCATTTTTAGCCATTCTTTCTCGTAGTGAGCATGCCCTTGTGGACTGATTATGTTCCAGCAGAACATAGTTATCATTGTTTGACTTGGTATGAGGTAAATGGTGTAAGCAAATGCATGCTATAGTGCTCTTGGGGGCTTGCAATGGTAAAAGCAATTGTGTGGTTTTTGAAGAGACAAGACTTGTGAACGGTGGATTTCAAGTTTCAAGTAAACTTAAAGCAATCACCATAAAGATGCTAATTGAGATTAGTTAGATTTGTAGTTCTTCTAAATGCTTATGCCGCTAGGGGGTGGGTTCACATTTGATTCCTTTCTTCTGACCATGACCCTTCTCATATGGGGCTTTAAATTGTTAATTTCTCTCGTTTCTTTGTCAAAAAAAAAAAAAAAAAAAAGGTGCAAATGTGGAAAACCTGTATTGGATAGATCCAAGAGGAAAACGTTTTATTGAGAAGCCTAAAACAGGACATGTTGTTGTTAGCAGATCTAGGATATGTAACTTATTTCCGAAATGCAGACTGCAATTCTGAAATTCAAACGTAGATCAACTGGTATACAGTGGTACCATCTTGGAAATTAGTTATCCTAAAACTTTAAGCCATTATGAGAAGTGCCAAAGTTGGTTTCTATATCCTTACAAAGATGATTCATACTTGCTGCCAATTGAGCTAGCTAAGAGGACAAATGTCTTTGAATCCAATTTGCTAGGCCACTAGGAAACTGGTCTATATGGTTATGTTGTCTACATGATAATGAAACATTTGAGAGCCTATAATATATGGGGTTGGGTAATGTTACTCAGTTGCTTGCTTTTAGACCATAAATTGGTAAGTCTTTAAAGCCTCACTATAAGAGAAGACTTTTAAGGGATTGGTTATTAGATATGAATTTCTTCTGGTCTAAGTGACTTAGTGAACTATAAATTGATAAATATTTAAAGCCTCACTACAAGAGAAGGCTTTTAAGGGATTATTAGGTATGAATTTCTTCTGGTCTATGTGAACTACAATTTGCTTTATCAAGTTTTTAGTTCTTTCTTCCCCTATTAGGCACCAATGTGATTGTAAGCTGGTTCTTTTGTACATTTAAGACGTTGTGTTATTAGCTAGTTGACTATCTTTCGGAGTGCTAGCATTAACATTCCATCTGCACTATTTTTTGTTTGTTTGTTTTTTTTTTTTTTTTTTTTTTCAATTGACCATGTGACATTTATGATTATTATTTTGTGCACATTTCTTTAGAAATACACTACAAGCCTGTTGGCGCATGCATGATTACTCTAAAATTTATTCATATGATCTTCTATCTATCGTGTACATAGGTGTAGTGTGCACGTGTGGGTTTGTGTGCACATATTCTTAACTTCAAGTTTTCCACCTTCAAATTTTGCTTTGGTTGGTCAATTTTTGTACTGCCCGTGTTTCTAAGACTACTGATCATGGATGCAGAAGATAAAACCACCGAATCAGAAAACGTGAAAGAGCAGGTATTATGCGCGTTTTCTGATGTTCTTGTGTTCACTTCCTTTTTCCTATATGAATGAGATTATTTGTTCACATTATGTCTGATAACCTTTTACATATTTCTATTTGCAGCAACAGTCTGCGAAAAATGAAGGGTCAGTTTCTCCCGATCCTTCTCAGGATGCTGCCACCGTAGGTCATCCTAGAGACCCAGTAGTTCAATCAGGATCTTTTGCTTCTAGTGGAGATCGAGCAGTTTATCCACCTAACATCTATGCTCCACAGGCCCAAACCTTCTACTACAGAGGTTTTTTCTTGATTCCTTTGCTGTCAGATTGCTTATTACCTTCCCAATTATGCTTCTTCTGGTTCATTAGTGAGGCTTTCTTTCTTATTGAGTTCTACTGCATTCTGATACATTGTTGAGGACTACATCTTGAAGCAGATCAAGGACTGTAATTTTATGTGTTTAGAATGTCTGTAATTTAGTAAAATGATTCTTTTTTTTTTCTTTTCACTTTCTATAAGCCAAATATAGTGAACTTTTTTTTTTTTTCCTTCTTCTTCAAGTTGGGTTGGTATAAAAATGCGCAATAATAAAGGTACTATTTTTTAAAAAAAAATACTTGTAAAGATTTTAGGTCTCTATGCATCTTGATAGATGTGAGATGTCCTTAATGCCTTATGTGACTGATCGGCTCCTTCAGCTATGACATTTTGTCCCCCCTATTTTGGACATAAAGCCAATATGCTTACAATTGTTTTTATAAGCAGAAGAATTAGAAATTTGTCTCATTTGTCTGCTCATGCACAAGTAATTACAGTTTTGTTGTGTAATTTTTCATGCCTTCCTAAAGGATCTCAAACTTAGGAAAATTTTGTAGTTTAGGATTAACATTGTTAGCTTGACATTATATTGATTTTTAAGACTTGTATAGGGAGTTACCAAACATAGGTCTATAATATTCCCCATGTTGAATCAAAATGATTTCCTAATAAAGTCTAGACAAGTAGTTGTCTATGGGAGGAGTGCATATGAGTTATCATGCAGTTTGGTCTCCACATTTATGGTTATGCATAATATTCTTAATGTCTTATAAATGAAAAGGATTTGAGGCTTGTATTTCTAAAGGATTTTGGGATTAAGGCTTGTATTTGTTGTTGTTGTTGTTGTTGAAAAGGATTTGAGGATTGAATTTTGTTATTGTGATGTAACTCTAGGTTATGAAAATGGAGCTGGTGAGTGGGATGAGTATCCTCAATACCTCAATGCTGAAGGATTGGAAATTGGATCACCCGTGGGTTTTTTCCCCTTTTTTTCATCTTCGAGTATTTTTCTTTATATTAACTAACTGTACATTTGTTTGGCACTCAATCTTATTCAGGGCGTCTACAATGAAAATCCTTCTCTTGTCTTCCATTCGGGATATGGTTATAATCCACAAATGCCATACGGGCCTTATTCTCCAGTCACAACACCGTTGCCCTCTGTAGGTGGAGATGCACAACTGTACTCTCCCCAGCAATTTCCATATTCAGGGCCACCTTATTTTCAGCAGGTAGGACCAGCCAACATGCCATATATTACTTCACCAAATCCAGTTTCGCAGCCAGAGCTCACTACATTACTAGGTGTTGACCAACAAGGTGATAGCATGCTTTTTGGACCAAGGCCTGGTTATCCTGCCATGGGATCTTTTGGTAGAGGCAGTTTTCCAGGAAATCCTGGTGCTCTTGGTTTTCATGATTTGCAGCAAGGTTTTGATGGATTGAGATCTGGTGGAATTTGGTCAGATTGGTCAAAACCCTCGGATAGACAGAAATCTTTCACTCCATTTTCACCAGCAGTATCTCCGCAGCCGATTGGCCCAGTTGGGTCATTTGGGCATAATGTCAGAATGGTTTGTTCTTTTTCCTTTCCTCTCTCAATATGCTCTGATATAATTGGGCATCCTTCCTTTAATAATTGAAGTTTCTGAAGAAAAACAATTTAAATAGATATACCTTCCAACCAAGTACAACCATCAACTCTGGAGTCTGGAGTGCTTAAAGAAATTTTTTTAACGAATGACTCTGAATATCCTTATTGATATGCACAGGAAATTTTTAAGGCCACATTTTTCTTCACGCCATGGCATTGTCTGCATGCAGTTTCCTGCGGGGAAAGAAGTTTCATTTGTTTGAACCTATGTGTAACCAGGGATCTCCATGCTTTTTAGTATTAATGCTGAATTTAAAACATTTGCAGGCTTCTCAACACCAAAGATCATTATATGGGTTTGGATCTGGTTCAAATTCGTACAGTAGGGGCTTCCTGCCTAGTGGTTTTAATCGAGGCTCGAATGCATCATTTTCCAGTTTGGGAACAAACAGTCAAGGCTGGCTAACACTTGACAATAGCAAACGCCGTGTGAGGGGCAGCGTTGCACTGTGCAGCTGTAATGGTACCATTGACATTCTTAATGAGCAGAACCGAGGACCGAGGGCCTCAAAGCCAAAGAGTCAAATTACGACCGATGGTACCTCTGCAGACAATAACAAACATAACACAACAACTGCTATGATCCGTGATGAATCCTACAACCGCCCGGACTTTATAACAGAGTACAAGGATGCTAAGTTCTTTATTATCAAATCTTACAGTGAAGATAATGTTCACAAGAGCATCAAATATGGTGTTTGGGCTAGCACACCAAATGGGAACAGAAAGTTAGATGCTGCATATCGCGAAGCTAAGGAGAAGCAAGATACCTGCCCGGTCTTTCTCTTATTTTCGGTAAATATCTCAACCCACTGAGAAAATTGAATGTGGAACGTAACACTGTATAGTGTTGTTTCTGTTTGAAGAAACTACCAATTTTGTCTGGGATGAATTTGTATATAAACGATAATGTCTAATTAGGTAAAGACAATTTTTTTAATCAGAGAAGGCAACATTAACTTCTTGTAAGTCTTAATTTTTTAAGAAAACAGATCCAGGAAACGAGTGTTGTTTCAATTTGGCAGCCTTTCACCAGATTCATGATTGTTTCTTTGTTTTTTTGGGTTGAATGTTTTGGTTCTTCTTCTCTCATTTGTCTTGACTTACTACTTATGTCTAACGAATTTTTCATTGTAACAACATGAAGGTGAATGCTAGTGCTCAGTTTTGTGGGGTAGCTGAAATGTTTGGGCCGGTTGACTTTGACAAGAGTGTAGATTACTGGCAGCAAGACAAATGGAGTGGACAGTTTCCTGTCAAGTGGCATATCATCAAAGACGTCCCCAATAGTCAGTTTCGCCATATAGTGCTTGAAAATAATGACAACAAGCCTGTAACCAACAGCCGAGACACTCAAGAGGTAAGAATTTGAAAATTGAAGTCTTTATTTTACCTAGATTGTATATTGTTTCTCTCGCTGTTAATTGCTGTGTGTTGAATTTGATGATTCTTTGTGTCACAGGCTATATAATAGACATTTATTATGTACTATGTAGAATTGGGTACTATTTTTCTTTATTAATATCTCAGATGCTTGGTTTTTGTAGAGCTAATTTTCTTCCCTCATCTTTTTCCTAATGGGTTAAATGGTTTATTTATTTAGTTTTTTGGGTGTTGGGTAAGGTTAGAGGAGATGGATTAGGCTTGTAAGTGGATTTCAGAACATTTCTAGCCTAGAAGGTGGCTTGGGCACTTAACCCACATTTCGCTATTTCCCCTACCCAGTGCATCTTGTGTAGACAGTAGGGGGAGACAATTGAGTGCTACACTGTACAGTGGTTAGGACAGCATGGCAGAAATTTTTGGACAAACCTTTCTATGGGTGTTTCCTGCACATTGTAGTTCTTGATGGTGGAGGATACGGTGGTCTTTGGGGCTAATAAAATGGCAAAAGTCCCATGGAGATGCATGGTGGTTTTATTATTGTTGGACTATGGATCGGGAGGAATTCCAGAATTTTTGAGGAAAAGGAGATGGGGGCCACACATTTTTGAAAAGGCGACGTTTTTTAGACTTGCTATGGCCTTTGACTGATAAGGCGTTCAAATGCATCCGATCCTTGCTCATATTAAATTGGAAGGACGTTATAGGGAAATAGTTTTGCCCCCGTTTTTTTCACTAGTGTAGTTTCAACTCAATTTGAACGGTGAGCACAGTTTGAACTGACGTTTGTTAAGCACGCAGTTTGAATTACATTCCCCGTTTGAACTAAGTTAAACGGCTCAACTTAGAGTTTAGCTCTCCCTTCAAGTTCAACCATTCAAACCGTTTTGGAATAGTAAAAAGGTGTCCACTCTCTTTACTTTTCACACCTACCAAACACAAATTCAAATTTTATGTCCTGTGCAAATTAAAACTTTAACTACACATCCAAGCGTCAATTCAATCTACAATTTAAACCACACAATTTGAATTTTTCTGTTTAAATCAAAAAGTTCAAATAAACAAAATTCAAACCAGCGAACCAAACGGGAGCTTTGTCTGTGAAGTTCAGAGTGTTGGTTCTTTCTCTTGTTACTGTATTTTTAGCTTCTGTTTTTTCCTCTTTTTCGTCTTTTGAGGATTCCTCTTCCTCTTTTCCTTATAATTGATTTAATTATCAATTAAAGGGTTTTTCCTGTATGAAAAAAAAAGGAAAAATGATTGGCTTAGCTCTGAATTCCAGGTTCTGGAACCGTGTTATACTTTCTTTTCTTTTTGCTATCTTAAATTACAAATGTTATAGTAATTTGAGGTATTAGGATCTTGATCTTTGATTCTAAGTCTAAACTAGAGTTGATGGCTCGCGCTTTCTTCCTTTATTATTATTATTTTTTTCTCTGCTTTGGTTTTAGTTCGACTTTTTTTTTTCTTTTTTTCTAATGTCCCAATTGTTTTTGCTCAAGTAGACGGGCCTAGGCCTATTATTGTGCCTTTCAGAACGTCATTAACTTTGGCAAGTTTTACAAAACAAATTGAAATCTTCAAATAAATAGTGTCAGTAATTTTCGCGTTTTTGGATATGAACTTTTTCAGGTTAAATTGGAGCAGGGTATTGAGATGTTGAAGATCTTCAAAAATTATGAGACTGATATGTCCATTCTCGATGATTTCGATTTCTACGAAGACAGGCAGAAAGCAATGCAAGAGAGGAAGGCGAGACAACAAGCCAGCCTAATGGCTGTTGGTGTAGTAAACGAAAACGAGCACAGAAATGCTGCTGCAATATCTGGTGGTTTTATTAAGCAAATGTCCAAGAGTTTTGCTCAAGTTGTACGCTTAGATGAGGGCAGTAAGGAAGCTTCTCTTTCTGACCGAGCTACTTCCGTCAATGATGTCTCCATAGGCACAAGAGTGAAACTCGAAGATGCTATAACAGCAGCTGTGTCTTCTGCTCAGGCCAGTTAATTATACGGGCATGGCTTGTGGTGCTATGTAGCTACTCAAGGTTTGATTCTGTTACAGTTTCGTTATTTTATGGTAAGGTAGGCTCCGAAGTCTCTTTATTGATTGCAATGTTTCTGTATTTTCGAATGGAAAGTCTTCTATAAATTCTACGAAGCTGATGAGCTTCATGTATAATATGCTTCCCGAGCGCTGCATTTTTATTGCAGCCATTAGTTTTCCCTCTCACAAGTTTGTTTTTGTGAAGATATTGGCTCATGTTTTTCCTTAGTAAAGTTGCCCATCTCTGCAGGCAATTCAATAAGAAACGATGTGAAAGACGTCAAAAAGAAAAGATGTTTATTTTGCTCTTCTTTCTTTGCTTACCTAATACACCATGGTGTCTGTGTGTTAAACAATATTAGTGCACAAGTTGTGAAAACAAACTTACAGGGATTTATGCTGTATGTATCAGTAACCTTTGTTTGGAAAAAAGAAAATAATAATAAAATAATAATAAATTCTGCTGAGATCTTAGCAATGTGGTCTCTCCTGAAACTGTTTTATCATATTTTGCACGTTTGCTGAGAAAATCCTTGTATGACTAACGGTTTGTGATTATTATTATTATTATTATTATTTTACTCCATACAGTACTTGGCCTCTGACAAATTAGGAAGATTGCTCATAAAGTGTTGGTAGATTGAATTTTGATTTTTTAAATGATGAGCCCGACCACTTAACTCATATTGTCCCGTCCCAACCCACTCAAACATCATTGAGTTGTAAAATTTTTTTAATATCATTAAGGTTAAATATGTGCAATCTGCATCCTTTGAGGCGGGGTAAGAAAAAGTTTTATTTTGCACCAACTTAATATCTGTGCAGTCGTAGACGAGCCTTTAATCAGCTACTTATAAAAACCGTCACGTTGAGTTATAATTTGTACACTCACAAGCTTCATATTTATTTTCTACTTTCCAAAATTGAAGTGCGAAGCCACTTCTTTGTTTGGAAATTGGATATCTTCCCATCACTTGAATACAGTACACTCCTTATTAGCCAGACCGTTAAGGTCACGTGCCATGTGTTATTATTTACAAATATCTTTCTGGAGTAAGGTTATTTAGTACAATGTTTTCACTCACAAAATAAATAAATAAATAAATAAATAATTTGTACAAAACTATGAACAAAAACATAGCCAATATATCTAGGACAGTTGATCTTTATTGCCTCCAACTCTTCCTGTAAAAAGAGAAAAAAAATCCCACGTAGCGAATCTGCATAGAAATTTCGTATCCAAATTTGAGAAGAGAGAGAAAAAAAAAAAATAGTATGCTGGTGGAGGTCTCCACCTTGCTTGAGTCGCACCAATTGAGAATGGAGCGGTTGGTGAGTGTGGCAGCGTTCAAGATGGGGGTCGTATTGGCATCCAAGCCGGTATGATGCTGGGTAGCATTTAAAATGTGGGTCAGACTTGCAATGGTGATCTTAGTAGACGTTTAGTTTATAGAATCAGAATCATGATTTAAAATTATTCTCATTTTATTTATATTTTTTATGAGAGAAAATTATTGTAGAGAACTATAAATTATAATTCAAAATTAAAGACGAATATAGAAAACAAACATAGTTGACTTTGGTGGCCGGAGATGGAACAGAAAATGTCATGACTCCTAACTCCTATCCATTGACAAAAAATTGTCCTATATTTCTGAAATTTCCACCGAATTTCCATAATTCTAAGGTCCTAAAATATCTTTTGGGCATAATATTTATCAAAATTTACTAAAAATTTTGGGAGATGTTTTAAGACCTTAGAAATTCTGAAATTTCGGAAGAAATTTTAAAAATACCATAAACAGCTTTTCCATGCACAAACTTTCATGAAAATTTCTCTAAGTATTGGAATCATCGGTAGAAATATCAATTTTTTCAAGGTCGTAGTGTATTGATTTACAAAATTTCAAGTTATATAAGAGAATTAGTGGAAACCTTCGAAAAAATTTGCAACTATCACACGGATTTTTTTTTCTTTTTGTTCATTTTATGGATATTAGAGTATCTAAATATAATAATATATTTTAATCACCTAGTGTGCTTATACATTTTATAGATTAGCATATCATGATATCAATATTTCTTGAATCACAACGAAATTCTGATTATATTTGAATACTTTCTTTTGGTATAATGTTAAGAGTTCAATCTATGTGTTTATACAAACTTATTTATTTTTGTATCTTTTCGATCTTAATTATAAATTAAAATATAAAAGAAATATTAGCACTACAATAAATATTCATAGTTTTCATGATTTTTTCTTGAATTTTCTACTGATATTAATATTTTTTCTGAAATTTGTTAAACTGGGAGTATCAATATTTTTATAGAAGAAAGAAGAAAATAGGCTAAAACTTGATATGAATTAAAATTAATAGACTAATAGTTTACATAAATTAATAAATAGGTCAAATTACTGTTTTTGTCTATAACTTGTCTGGTTATGAACTTTAACTTGACAAATTATTGTTCATAATTCATGATTTTTATCCATAACTTGTCTGATTATGAACCATAACTTGATAAGTTTATCAATAACTTATTTAATTATGAATTATAACTTGCAAGTTATGGCCTATTAATTTTTATAACTAAAAATTAACCTATATACTTTCTTAAACTTTTCATATTGACTGCTATTTCTGTATTTTTTTCATTAATACCATTGTTTTCATTACTAGTCCTATGGTAGAACAAAGTAGAGAGATTTAACTCAAAAAAAACGCTGGGCGCACACTGATATGCCGCATAAGATCAAATATTCAATATAATAGTGCTAAATAGACTTTTTCGATAAATGTCAATATATTCATTATCCATTTTTTAGTGTTAAATATAGCGTTGATATTGATATACACATTAGAGATGGTTTTAGAGTATCTTTAATGTAAGGTTAAGTTAATGTGCTAAAGCCAAATTTTTATATTTGGTTAGAAAAATGACTCTTCAATATGCATTCTTTGACACGCTATACTAACTTTAGCACGATAGATGCCAAATTATCATGTTTTAGTTATAATTTGTTGATGTGTTGACTATTTATTTAGTACTTACAACATTGTCATTAATTAACAAATAAATTATTTTTATTATACTAAAGATGATTATAACGAAAAGAAAATATAACATTTGATTATTGTTTTTGATGCTCTAATTAAATTTTAAAAATCCGCACTTTGCCTTTTAAATTGTTTCTATTTAATCCATTTTATTGTAATTTATGTCAAAACACATAGAAAAAAGATAATAACACAGTCATGTGACATTTCTATTAAATTATTGATAAAAAAATAGATAAAAATACATGACCACACTAAACTTCTTAATTTTTGTCTAATTTACTAAAAATTCTTATAAAAGAGCTTAAATAAGATAAGTACATAATTTAAAAGGTAAAATAAGAATTTTTAAAATTTAAAAATAAAATAAAAATGACTCTAAATTTAAGAGAATATAAAAATTTAATTTAATATGCACGCATTACATAAATTGGCCCGGTCTCCGACTTTGGAGTTAAATGGCTAGGCCTTGACTGTCGGGCAACGTATAAAATGAAACTTGCTGCCCAAGAAATTGTCATACTCAAAACTTGTTTATAGAAGTTTGACCACTATAGTAATCAACTTAGGTATTAGTATTTTCGTTTAAATACAAGAATAGATAACAAATTCCCGCAAAATACTATACGTTACTGTTATCTGTTCTTCTCTTTTCTGAAAATCGAAATATTATTGTCAAGCCTTTGTTGTTTGTAGTGAATATTGGCGTTATTTTTAAAAAAAAAAAAAAATAGTATTTGAGTTTTTTTGAATGTGAAAAAATATGGCCTAATGTTTCCATTAAATATATATATATATATATATGGCCTAATGTAATCCCTAATGCAAGTGTGTAGAAAATTGAAAAAAAAATTACGGAAAAGGGTCAGTTACCAAAAAAAAAAAAAAAAAAAAAAAAAAAAGGAAAAGGTTCGATCTAAAAGGGCAGGAAAGAATATGAAGCTGTATATTAAGTTTTTTTAGAGATGCATATTAAATTTGGAATACTAAATAGTTTGTTTTGGTTGAAATTTCAATTAAATAATATGTTAATTTATTTAATGGAATTTCAACAAAAACAATAAAGTTTAAATTGTATCGTTTATAACTTTTCTTGAAGGAATCTCTAAAGTATAATTCGTTTTACTTCTAAATCTGCTCTATATATGTGTCCTTTTTTTTTTTTTTAAAAATAAAATAGAAAATCTTGATTTTAGGGGGTTGTGTGTAACTTGTTAACATTTTCTTTATTATTTATGAATTTAGAGGCGAAAATTTGAGCTCACCATCTCATTTTTATTTTTTTGAAAATTTAAATTTAACTTTTTCTGTTATATTATTTTTTCTAATATTAATTTATGGGGTGTGTAGTTTATTAAATTTTTCATTTTTTTTTTTGGGTATAAAGAGACAAATACCCCTTGAAGTATATGGGTTTGAATTTTTATCATTTACTCTTTATTAATTCCTTTTTAGCTAAATAACCATTTAGTCAGAAAGATATTAATCAATAAAAAATAAAAAATAAAAATTTTGACTCATGTAATTTTAATAAATTTAACAATTTCTCTCTCTCTCTCTCTCTCTCTCTCTCTCTCTCTCTCTCTCTCTCTCTCTCTCTCTCTCTCTCTCTCTCTCTCTCTCTCTCTCTCTCTCTCTCTCTCTCTCTCTCTGTTTTTATCACAACCACTTATCAAGCATATTAAGAATTGACAAAATTGACAAATAGATGAAATAATGTCATGATATTGATTTGATATATAAACTTAGTAAGCAAATTGATATGTAAACATTTCATAAAATACTATACCAGTCACTTGCTTCAAATAAACAATTAAATGAATGCCAATGATTTTTTTATTTTTTGTAATAATCTTATCCGTTGTTCCCAAAAGAACTTCAAATAATCTTATCATTTCCCTTTTACATATTTTTTAATCTAATTTAATTTTTAATCATTTTTAATAATTAAAAATTGATCCTATTAATTTTGAGATTCTATGAGAAAAACTCCTTAAAATAAAGAAATTAAAATTTTTTTTTGGATCATTTAGATAAAAAAAGAAAGAAAATTGTTCTGATCAATTGCTAGATATATACAGAAAAACGTTAATATTACTCTTTAATTATTCTTTTATCACTTTTTATTTTTATTATTTGACACGAAAAACTTCACTATTTTATTTTTTTAAAATAATAATAATAAAATAATTGTGATCAAAATCCTCCGAAAATAACGATCACATAAATTATAATAATATAAAGTACTCAATAGTTTAAACACAAAAAGATGAGATCATGAATTGATGATTCATGAGACGGAAACAGAGGTGTTGGTGAGTGTGACTTTGTGGGATACCTGAAGGCAAAACGAAAAAAACCAAGACAAAACCCAAAACCAAAATCGAATAATAATGTCCAAATTCTGGGATTTCTTGTCTTCAACTTCTGGTGGGTTCTCCGAGGATTTCTGGCGACGAAACTTCCATGGCGGTTGGGCTACTTTCCTCGCTCTTCTCCTCATCTTCCTCTGGCACTCTTCTAGAAGGTTCTCTTTCCCCTTTTCTTTTTCTTTTCTCTCTCGCTCTTCTCCGTCTTCAGCTCTCGCCGATTGTTCGAATCCCAACGCCTCTCCTTCTCAGACCCCCCAATTAGGGTGAGTTATTTGAATTTCTATTTAGTATTTTTTCTCTATTTTCTAATCACTACTGGGTTTGTCATTTTCCAATTGGGTCTTTCTTGTTAATTTCTCCCGTTTTGGTGAAAAGGGTCAATACTATTGGGGATTTTAGCAATTCGGTCTTCAAAATTTTCATATGATATGCTTGAATTTTGCTGGGCCGTTTCTTGATTTCTTGACGTTTTTCAGTGATCTTAGGTGTATCGAGTTCTGTAATCTCATATGTTCAAGAGTCTATTGGTTGAAAAGGACTGCTTAGACAATTGACACTAACATCTTAATTCTTTTCATTGGCAACCGAGATGGGATTAGAGAAATTATGCCTAGCTTAGCTTCTTTCTCTGTCAATATAATATTACTCGTTTATGTCTTGTCTCTGAGCAAAAAGTTATATTAGTGTCATTTTATTGATTTTGATAATCTGATATTGAACATGGGTGTTTATTAACCGGTTAATTTTGGTAAATGATTGCTTATTTCTATTTTCCTGATATTTCGCTGCAGGGTCTCGGAGCTTGTATCAGAGGCAGATTTATTGTTTCTGATGGAGAGTTTAGATGAGAAGTTAAGTGTGGACGAGAAGTGGGACAGTGTCATAGACAAAAGAAACAACCTTCTCTCATATAGTGCTAAATGCTGCAAGTCTAAGGTTACTGGCCATTCATGTATCTTTAGTTACTTTGCTAGTATGAGAATCATTTCATCTCCTGGATGTCTATGTACTTTTTGTGGGATTGACTGAATTTACAAATATTGGGAATGAGATTTCGGTTTCTACAAATAGTGTCAGTTTAGTATATTATCCTTGAGTTACTAATATAATTGCTATTGATAATGATTTATTTCTTATGGATCAAAGTTTACAATTATCATAAAACTATGGAATGCTTTAGTTTGAAATTACTTTCAATGTCCACTAAATAGTTCTATCATGGTAATGTGGCCCTATTCCAATTATGGACCAAATATTATCCCGTTTCATTCTCAATACAGGTTACTAGATGTGCTACTGTCATTCTCAGAGGAGGCACCTAGGGAGGCATTACATTACCTTATATATATGCTTTGCTAAAATCTCAAAATGAAATGAAAGAAACATAAGCCTCTCCTCTAAGTAAAAACAAAAGCGCCCCCACCCAATATGAACCTCATCTTATAATTATTGTATACCAATTTCTGTTTAATTGATTTTCCTATCTCGTTATTTAAGAGTTCATCTTCATGGCATCAATAATGGCTGGCGTTGCAGTCTGCAGCTCTTAATTTTGAAATTTCTTTTCATGCGAGGACTTTCAGGATGGTCCCTTGAAATACTTGAGTGTTACAGTTTTCGAGAATTGTTCTCCTGAGATACTGAGAGACTTCTATATGGACAATGATTACAGAAAGCAGTGGGACAAAACAATCGTAGAGCATTGGCAGTTACACGTGGATGATAACAATGGAGTTGAAGTTGGCCGTACAATAAAAAAATTTCCATTCTTGACGCCTAGAGAATATGTCTTGGCTTGGAGATTGTGGGAAGGAAAGGATAAGTCATTCTACTGTTTCATTAAGGTAATTTTCCTCACGAGAATTTGCTCACAGTTTCACATTGTAAATTGTATGCATTACAGAGCCGCTGCATATTTTACTTTTGGCAACTTCTTTGCACCAGTTACTTCCATGGTATTGAAATTGCAGTTGTGCACATCACTGCCCCATTGCTGTTCTGTTTAATGTGTCAAGAGTAATTTAGAGCGTACTATGTGATAAAAATCTTTTATCCAGTAATTTTCGCAAAATATAATTTTAGAAAACTTATGTTGCTATTTGTTAAATTTATTAGTGATATTATATGTTTCTGAAGCTTATGAAGTCTATTTTTATAGTCTGAGATTCTGCATTCTTCAACCAAAATATGCATGGATTAGTTATCCATCTGTGGATCTTTGTCCCTATAAATACTCGGTCTTTATTGGTAAAGTCTTTTCATTTCATAAATTGAAGTTATTTATTTATTTTTTTCACATTTGAAAAAGGAAAAGAAGAAAGAAAACATTGAAGAGGCGTTTTATCAATCTGCATAAAGTATTGCCCAATTCTATTCGATTTGTGCTAAATTTTGCCTACTTGTGTCAAATAGAAACACTGAAATAGTATAACCTTCCGCATGGATGCTCACCTGAGTTTCAGAAGTTTGTCACATGAAAAGATATGGCTTAAAATTTTCACCATGAATCTTCCGTACAGGTTCCTCCCCAGTGTCCCCATCCCACTACTCAAACACTCTTAGAAGCATGCGCAAATGTAAATTGAAGGGGTAAAGAAAGCGAGGTTTAAGTTTTATACAAAGAATATATGTATTCTATACCAGGGATGAGCATGTCCTGTACCTTAACCGTTTTTCTTTATTTAATTGCAGCAGAAAGGTCAAATTGAAAAATGATAAGACTAGTAGCACTTTTATATTAAGTGTGGGATGCTTGTGAATATACATTACAAGTGTTTGCCTGTTTGGTTAGCACAAGACAATATGTTTTCTAGTTGGTACTTTCCTTTTGGATTTTGACAGTCCTGTCTATTTGGAGCTTTCAATTACTGATACTTGCTTATAAAGGAAATATTGTCTATTACAGGAATGTGAACATCCCTTGGCACCAAAGCAGAAGAAGTATGTCCGTGTTAGTGTTTTCAGATCTGGTTGGCGAATCAGAAAAGGTAAGATCCCAAATAGGCCCTGTCTGCAGTCCTTCATTGTCTTTTA
Organism: Morus alba; assembly: GCA_012066045.3. NCBI lineage: Eukaryota > Viridiplantae > Streptophyta > Magnoliopsida > Rosales > Moraceae > Morus > Morus alba. Next base: position 13,395,801 of record CP050237.2, read on the forward strand.
GAAAGGGTAAAATAGTAGAGGTAGATAGGTTTTGGCAGTTTTCATGTGATCATACACATAGGTTCGCACGATTCAATACTGTGGGACACATTTTCTCAGAAAGGTCACATGGTGAGAGTGGCTGAAGGAATTTACACATGCTAAATTGCATACTTTCTACTAAAAATATGTTGAGGGATTGATAACGTGGCTGACTCTGCACTATAACTATAAGCTTCATTTTTTAATTACTTAGTGCTGGACGGTTTTTACCTAATATTTTGGTGATTGTCAATCCTCTAACTACAGTTCCTGGTAGAGATGCATGTGAGATCAAAATGTTCCATCAAGAAGATGCTGGTTTAAACGTGGAGATGGCAAAGTTGGTTTTTTCAAAGGGCATATGGAGTTACGTCTGTAAGATGGACAGTGCCCTACGAAAGTATCCTACAAGTAGACTGCCTCAATCTTCTTCTGCTAATGCAGTCACATTGATCAAAATGGTTAGGCCCTTTGCCCCTTTTTTGTATATGTCGTTTCATCATAGCATTTCGTGGTTATGGATCTTGGTTCCACTATAGTGATCTTGGAAACCAAGCATTAATTTTGTACTTTAGTTTTTCATTCACTTAAGATAATTCTCTTTGTTCTATGCGGTGGTCATAGTTTTCTGAAGCCTGCAGCCGTTAGAAATTAGTGTACTATAATTCTTTGTAGAAATGTGTTAAATACCAAAAGTCCCACATGGAATGATTATAAGACAAATAGTGGTTTTATAAGCCTTCGGTTGCCTCCCCTTATAAGCCGGATTTGCAAGAGTGAGTTCTACCTAATGGATTTGTAACAATTGGTATCAGAGCAACTGGTAATTATATATATAGGGAAAAAGCAAAGCTTGAAATGAAAAAGAAGAAATGAAAAAGCAAAGCTTGAAGAAAGCATCTTTCTAACAAGAATCTTATTGTTCATCTTGAAGCAGATACTGTTCAATTTTAGTGATGTTCATGTGGCTACAATAAAAATCTCTTAAAATCAGGCCTATAAATAGAGGTCAGCATGTTAAAGATACACACCTCCAGCAGAACAACTACTACTTTCGTAGTTATATGATTGGAACCTGATCTGTTCTCAGCCAAACAACCCAAGCACTCACACAGCCAAACACCAGATCAAATGCAAACAGAAGGAATTTTTATTGAGATTAACTTCAACACTAGCTCATACAAACTAAAACCAGTTAGAGAAAATTAAAGAAAAACAAAATGGATAGACTGGAGTATTCGAGGACTCTAGAGAACCCCTAGCTCAGTTGTATTTGGGAGACCACTTGCTCTCCCAGGTTTCCCAAAATCCTCACAAATCTCAACATAAACTCCTACAGCCCTAAATCCCCTTATTTATACTCCTAAAAAACTACTCAATAATAGAAACAACTAACAAAGCCACCAAAACCAACTAACTAGCTATTAGGTTCCTAAAATAATCACTCCACTTTTTTTCTCTCTGTCTTCCTTTTGTAACCCCTTTCTCTCTCTACCTCCAATCCCAGAAAAAAATTTGTAGAAAAATTGTAGGCTTCCTCTTAAGGAATTATTATTATTATTAAGGCTTATGAATGATGTTTTCAATTTGTGACTAGTTTTCTATATCCGGCTCTATCCCCTGCTAACCTAATAATTTTCTTTGAAGGACACTATTTACCATTATATATATATATATATATATATATATATAATATTTATAGAAAATTCCTCCTCATTTATAGCTCTCGTAAGACTTTGCCTCCCAATTTTGAAGCGAAACACTTGTTCCTCTTGAATAATGATATATTAACAAAAATACCCCTTCGGTTAAGATTTCTAATAGAAATTACACATCGCATAAACAATAGTTGTTATTGATCAATTAGTGCACAATTACTATTTTACCCACATTTAATTTTTTTATTCTAATTTTCGTGTAATATAAATATAATAAAATATTAAAAAACCAAAACAAAAATGAAAAAGAAAAGAAAAAAGAAGGATTGTCTTCTTCCTACGGCAAGTCTTCCAATTGTCTTCTTCACATTTCTTTCTCTTTGTTTACAGAGTTTTTTTTAATTAATTTTAGGAAAGTCTTGTTTTAAAATTTTATTAGTTTTAACGTGAAATATATGTTCAAAAAGTTTAGGGTTAACTCTACAAATGGCCTCTGAGGTTTACACTCAATTTTATTTTAGTTCCTGACTTTTTAAACGCTGCACCGATGGTCACTGAGGTTTATTTTGTTTCAGTTTCGGTCCTTCCATCAACTAGACGTTAAAATTTGATAGAATATGTGTAAATTAAAGTCCAAAATTAGAAACAACTAATTTGGGTCTATCTGTGGAAATTAATTTTTTAGTTTTTTGTATTATTTTAGTCTCTAAACTTTATATGTCTCCTATTTTAACATCAAACTAACAGAAGGACCGAAACTGAAGTTGAATAAAACCTCAGGGACTAACTGTGCGACATTTGAAAAGTGAGGGACTAAAGTGGGATTGAGGCCAAACCTCAGAGACTATTTGTGAGATTAACCCAAAAGTTTATATTAATTCTACTGAAGGACAAAAGCTTTATACTATTTTAAACTTAAAATTTGATTAATAGTGAATTTTTCATGATTCCTATTTTAACATCAAACTAACAGAAGGACCGAAACTGAAGTTGAATAAAACCTCAGGGACTAACTGTGCGACATTTGAAAAGTGAGGGACTAAAGTGGGATTGAGGCCAAACCTCAGAGACTATTTGTGAGATTAACCCAAAAGTTTATATTAATTCTACTGAAGGACAAAAGCTTTATACTATTTTAAACTTAAAATTTGATTAATAGTGAATTTTTCATGATTAAAAATTTCAAATTTAATTTAGTTTTAAACTCAAATTAAATCTTAAACCCAAAAGTTACCGGAGCACCCTTATAAGATGTACCACCAATGAGATATTTGTCAATTTCCGTTAAAACCATAACAGAAGGGGGTTTTTTTTTTTTTTTAATTTTTATTTTATTGTTACGGGGGAACATGTGTTATGTTTTAAATTTTAGAGGGCAAAGTGTTACAAGAGTTATAGTTCAGAGAAAATTTTTGCAATTGCAATGTGTGTGTATATATATATATATATATATATATATATATATATATATATATATGTCTGGTCTGGTTTAAGTTAATTTTAGGAGAATTTGACTTTTCATCTTTGTCATTCCCATGTTGTTTGTTTGTGCAACTCATGATGCTTTTATCCATTTAGGTTCCCCCTGAATTAGATACTACTCGCGATGGGACTTCACAAGCAACCTCAGCACCTACTGGAGTTCAAGGATCAGTTACTGGCCTGGAGAGGAAATTATCAAGAAGGCCATGCGGAAAAATGGTGGCTAACGGGTTGCTGCTTATCGGCGGTGTAATCTGCCTCTCTCGTGGTCATTCTAGCTTGGGCGCTAAAGTTGTACTGGCATACATCTTGAACAAGCTGAGCAAGCGTGGTGCTTCATCAAGTCAAGGCAATCAAATTTAGGTACACGACCTTGTTGCCTGACAATATTGAGAGGTACAGTTATGTTTCCCACATATAGATCATAGATAGATTACAACACCAAGAAAACTTGTGAAAAAATGACCCCTTTTGCCAAAATGGAAAATGTGAAGCGGGAAAGGAGAAACAGATGCAGTGTTTTTCGAAAAAGAGGTGTTGAGTCCATATTTTGCTAATAAACTTGTAGCTGAAGTTACAGGTTTCTGTTAATCTTTATCACCTTTGTAAATCCTAAGTGACTATTGCGTGATTTTTATGTTCGCAAGTGCACGTATCGCAGATAAGTAATAAAGTGTATAGAATACGGATACCGTCTCACAAAAAATTAATTACTAAGTGTACATGTAAAAATCAACTAGTTTACCCGTTTAAGAATTATAAAAAGTTGACTGTTTTAGAAATTACCCAATGATTTTAAATGCACAAATGTAAACTGAATTGTAAGAAAAGATTAACCAGAAGTTCAAGAATGCTAAAATGGAGTGTATGCAGTGAAGTGAATCAGTTAGACCTACTAATTTTCTCTTAGTTGCAAATCTGATAGAGAATGCTGCAAGAATGTTATAGAATAAATGTCCTATTAACAGAAACTCATTTATTGTGCATAAGATTCTTTTGAAGTTTTTTATGTCTATAGATTCCTCAACCATTTCCAGCATATTCGTATGTGAATCTAGTTTTAGAATGCAAATTAAGCTCGGATTTTTATATGTTATGCAAGATGAACAATATATTCCTATACCATTCACAAATCAATAAACTCAAATAAGATTATTGAACTTGCATCATATATGTTAGATCTAACTAAAATTAATCTTTTCAGTATTAATCTTAGTCTTATATTCTATGATTGATGGCCACTTAAAGACAGAAATAAGCATTAAGCATACATAGATGAACAAGAAATAGAATTAATCAACATTTCTCAAGCAACCATCATCTTTACAATATCAGTTCCATCAGTAGATCTAGCTTAATAAATTAGTTCATAACGGTAATTACAAAAACTAGATTTTCAAAGTAATCTATGTCTTAATTAATATTAAAAAATAACAAAAGAATCAAGTTAACAAAAAGAAGAAGAATTGTAGAGTTGGATCTTGAATTTTTTAGAATTTCTCCTTGTCATTCTCTTTGGAAGAATTTCTCCTTGTCCTTCTCTTCGAATCCTCCTCTTTGTAGCTCTCTCTCTTGAATTTTTTCTTCTTTCTCTCACGTCTTTGGTACTTTGATTTTTCTACTTGGCAGCTGCCTCTCCTTTAGAAAGCACTTTCTTCTTAGGGCAACAAAAGGACTGAGGTGTCAATTGATAAGAGTTGAAGTGGTTCACAGTACTATACAGCTCAATTAGCTCACATGAGTTTTGTCCTTTTTCTCCGGGCAGTGCGCTGATGTCATACCACTTGTCAGGTGCACCCAGAATGCTACTGCTTTCTCACTGCAATTTGCAAAATCACAACTCAGGCATATTGCAACCCCTTTTTAACTCAAATTACTCTTTAATCCGAAAGTAGCACAAGTATAGAATTTAACAAAATAAAATACAAAATCAGAAAATTTGGTGTTGTTTAGTTGGGAGATTCATATCCCGATTTGAATCATAGTTCGTGATTTATTACAGTGTTTTTTTTCATAAAAAATATACGTAAATCAAAAATAATTCTAATATCATGATTTTAATTCATAAACTAAACGTCTCTTAAGTTAAAACACAAAAGAAACAAGAAAATACACTCTTGGTTAAGTAAACTTTAAACTAAAGATGCATAAGATAACTCTAATTTCTTAGAGTTATCAGTGACCCGCAACGGGTTGCTCACTGAAGACAATCTAATTTCTGTTTTACCAATTGGTTGATCTACCAGCTTATTGTTTTCTGGTGTCAGACAAAATTAGCCTGTCTGACTTTTGCTTCCCGTTTGGAAAATCCGACCCGTTCACTTGGGGCGCGTTCAAATTCACTTATGTTGTTGACAAGGAGCGGTATGTTCATGGACTTAATTTGTTCGCGTCAAAGGCTCTGAATCAAGGTGCACGTGTTCCCGAGTCAATAGTTGGAAGACCAACAACTATTATTATTATTATTATTACTACTTAAATTAAACTCAAAATGAATGCTTTAATTGGAAAAGGAGGTTACCAAAGGGATTCGGGTTGAGCTCCACTGTTCATTAATGTTAGGGTTAGACTTCGTCTACTAATTGTGGACCATCTTGGTTCTCCGTCGAGCATATGAGTGGGGGGATTTTGGGGGAAGGGGACAAATAGGCATAGTCTTGATTTTTATTTCTTATTCACTTGATTAATATCATTTTTAATTAAAATTAAAAATTTTATGCTCATGCATTTTAAGGAGAAGTTTAACAATTTTTTCTCTGCGTAATCTCTTGAGCACATAACGAAATAAGGAAATGACAATTCATAATAAAACAAACTGAGTCTTGTTTTGCTTGCTTGCTTGCGTCTATCGAACAAAAGAATTTAAGTTCCATTCGACGTCTTATATTTAAGCTACAGATACATCTAATGCCAACTTTTCAATTGAAACTAATATTCTGCCAGTAATTAAAGAATTGAATGCCCAACTCGATGGATGTTTTCGCTCGACTTACCATACAAAATCTGCACTACTGATAATTTGAGGATGTTTCCATGACATTCAGATGACTTTTTGGAGTATTGTGCACAAACAAAAAGTGCACCCCCATGATGTAGAGTGGGAAAGAGACAACTAACCGCGATTACAAAAAGTACCATTATATGAAGCAAATAATTAAATTAAAGTAAGGGTACATTTAGCTTAGTTCCTACGTTTAGGGGGGAGGAATCAACTTCTGTAGGTACGAAGTGGTAGATAATTTTCCTTTTTAAGGAACTTAATTATGTGGGTTGCTCATGACGAAAAGCTAATCATTTGGGCAGAGCCCACAACAACACATTGGTCATAACTCTGCGGCCGAGTGTGAAGTTGAACAGATCTTAGATCTTCTTCATTTCACTAATTTCAGTTTATAATTCGAGTTTTGTTACAGTAAAAACTCTCAGAAATAGTCATATTTAATTTTTTTTTTTACTACAGTAAAAAGTTTCACATAAAATTATATCTCAACTTAAATTAAAAACTCAAATCAGTGAACTAAACGGGCTCTTAGTACACCAACATTCTTCTCCTAAGTGCATTTTGGAGAAATGGAAATCGGCAAATCCTTTATCAAATGTGCAGGCACAATGCTCACGAGTTGACTCTTTAAGTGTTGGAAAGATCAAGTTGTCAAGGTTTGTGGGGGAGCCCAACATAAAAGAGAGATAACGGATATGTTCTTTTAGAGTGTAACTTAAGTATAATTTTTAAGTTAAATTTGAGTTATAACTTGAGTTGAAGTTGTAATTTGAATAAAGTTAAGTAAAGTTAAATAAAGTTAAAACTTAAAAGAATATGAACTTAAATAAAATTAGAACTTGAGTTGTCTTTTTTTTGAGTTTTTTAGGCAAAAGAACAACCCTGTTCTTCTAAGCTAGTTTTTCATCCATAAACTTATCCTTAATCAACAATTGTGCTCCATCAATCATGAGGAAAAATCTACCTATCCACGTTTTTCACAAGAACTGTAACAAGTGAGAGTTAATCTTCAAATGTGGCTTGGGGAAAGGAGAACACTTGTTTAAGGACAATTTACTCCCACTCACATTCTTTTTTTTTTAAAAAAAAAAAAATTTTACCCTCAATAACCCTATATATTCTTTTTTTGTTTTGCTATATCATGTGTTGTCTAATCATGGCATTGCCATCATTTCTTATACTTTAAATATCCATATTAAACTGTCACATGAGAGCACAAGCTTGGGACGCTCTCATGTACGAGTGATTAGATATGAGATGTTTTAAATATTAAAGATTAAAATGAGATTATTAAAAGTTTGAAGACAAAAATAAATATAGTCTTACATAACACATATTAAAAAGTAAACAAAAAAAAAAGTGACATATCGCAAACTCCATATGAGTTAGGATTTGTGCTGCAACTTATTTGTCTTAAAATTTTTGCCATTTTTTTTAGTTTCTTTTAAACTTTTTGAAGTTACAGAAATCCAAAGCCACTTATTGAATATACAAAAATCAAAACACGCCTAATTCTTGTAACATTCTCAAGTTTTCTCGGTAAACTATAGGCATACGGACATCATCGGGCCGGGTCGGGTGGTTGAGCGGGTGGGTGTTACGTGTTGCGGCCGTACCTGCCCCGCCCGTACTCTTAACGCCCATATTGAAATTCTCGTACATTTTGAATCCGGATGTGAGAGACGGTTTGAAAAAACAGTTGAAAATAATTATTTCTATACTTTTTTTTTTTCTTTTAAAGAGAAAACCAAGAAGAAAAGAAATAGAAAGCTCTGTCCGTCCGGAAAACGTTGGGAGGCTCTCATTTCGTCCTGAGCTTTCGGGGTTTGTCTTTCTGACTCCTGCAATGGCAATGGCAATGGCAACGACAATGGCATTGCCATCTCTAATTTTAGTCTCTCTTTTCTCCCACCAACAACTCTCAAAAAACCCACCAACAGATTTTACCATTTCACATAAACAAAAACCAAAAACGAAAAAAAAAAAAAAAAAACTTTTTGTCCATGGATGAATCTACTGGTTTTCTATCACAAAATAATCTGCGCCTTCTGGGTTCCTGCATTTTCTCCACCTAGAATAGAAAAACAGAGAAGAACCCATTTTCACCTTTTCTTTCTCGGAGTTTGTGGAAGATGGGTCACCTTTTTCTTGGGTTGTGGATTGTTTTCTTTGGAGTTATTGCCACTCGGGTTCTTTCCAAAACCAATGCCCCAGATGGTATTTCCCTCTTGGTCTATTTTCTTCTTGTTATTAATTTCAATTTATATTTTGTGGGTTTCAATCTCTTGTGACATTTTCTTGTATGGTTGTTTATTTTTGGTTCCCATGCAATTTAATTAAGAGAATATGTTTGGAAAATTGGCATGAAAGTAGAATGAGAATTTGTTACAATAAAAGGGGAAAAAAAAATGGATGACTGCTATTAGTTTATTTATGTCAGTGGGGATCCACATATTTGCAAAATAGGAGAAAATTATGAATTACTTGGAAAAGTTCAGGAATATTTTTTAAATTTAATCCTTGGTTTTTTGATTAATCTGCTGTTAGATGAAAGGGGGAGAAACTTTTGCTTTGGGTCTTGAATAGGAGCTGTTCGCTGAATTTTTGCTTTGGGTAACAATGTTATGAAGTTAAGTAATCACCCCAAAGATTTCATTTGAGTTTTGCAAAATGAAAAAAAAAAAAAAAAAATGCTTTGGAGGTTCAGTTTGATGTTTTTTCATACGTACGCTTTATCATTATGCATTATTAATATTTACAGTTGTATCAATCAGGAAGAAGAATTTTCATTGTACCTGCTTTTGACAACCCTAGACGTACCTTTCGTTATCCTTACTCAGTTTGGACTATACTCACAAACGTAAATAGTATTCAGATAATTGAAAGCAACTTTATTTGAAATCTTGGCTCCACTTAAATGCATCAGTATTTTCTTAAATGGGGGTGAAACCTTCTGAGTTTGCACCAGGTGATTCCTCGATACTTATTGAGCAATTAATAAACTAATGCCGTAATTATAAGCATGCGGTACATATGACTTTGGAGGGCGTGTCTAGAAGTTAATTATACCAATGTTTATTACATTTTCTTTCTGCTGCTATATGCATCTGGAGTAAATTTAAGTTTGACTTTTTGAAGTAAATCAATAATTGCGTTTATCCATTTGTAGTATATCATTTCATGTTTTCTTATCTCTCTCTGCAGTCTCTGCCCTTAATGTGATGTATACTAGCTTGAACTCTCCTTCGCAACTAAGTGGTTGGCAATCAAGTGGAGGCGATCCTTGTGGTGATTCCTGGGAAGGAATCAAATGCTCGGGCTCGTCTGTCACTGAAATGTAATCATCGTCATAGTTACATATTCTGTATCAAGCATTTTATCAAATATATATTTGGTGAAATAGCTAAAAGTTGAAAATTCCATTGCAAATATGTATCTAACACTTCTGAGTGATAACTTATTTCTGTTAACAAATTTGCAGAAACTTATCTGACCTTGGACTTTCTGGATCAATGGGTTACCAGCTTTCAAGCTTGACATCTGTCACCTACTTGTGAGGCCCAGTTTCTTGAAATACCATTCTTTTTATTTTCCTCTTTATTGAAAGGACAGACAATAAAGGCATTGCATTTTCTTGTCATAGTACAGTGACTTGAGCAAGAACAACATCAAGGGTGAAATACCTTATCAACTTCCTCCGAATGCTCAGTATATGTAAGTTGCATTGGCTTGAAAACCTTTAGTGTGTATTCACTGATTAACATGTTTTGCTGAATAATATTTGTGGCATAAGTTCGTAACCACGGACAAAATTTTCTACAATATTGGAGTTTCGGAATTTCTGAAGTCCTGATATATCTTTTGGGTGAAACAATTCCTGTCAAGATTTCAGTAAATCTCGGGAAATATTAAAATATCTTGTGCATGTACGCCTTTCGAAACATCATGACATACCAACTTTCTCTGAATACATTTATGTAAAAAAAAAAAAAAAAAAAAAAAAAAACAACAACAACAATTAATATCTTCCATTAATGTAGAACTTTCTTTGGAATATATTGACATTGCTCGTCGTACAACAAGAGAGTTTGCCTCCTTACAGGAAAAATTGTTCTTGTTTATGTGTCTGTTTTGTGATTGCATTAAATGCACGTCAATGATCATCTCTCGAATGTACTTTAGCTTATGGAGCATGTTTTCGTTACAACAAATATCTTCCATAACGTAGTTTATTTTCATTCTATCTTTTTTCCATACAATATGATGATATTGGTGTGCAGAGATCTTTCGGAGAATGGCTTTACAAATAATGTGCCGTATTCATTTTCTCAGATGACGGACCTTGAATACCTGTAAGCCTAAGCATATATTCTCATGTTTGGACATCCTTTTCTGTAGAAACTTTCATTTTCTAAAGACCTTGTTTGTGGGATGCAGGAATCTTGCCCATAATCAGCTAAATGGACAGCTTATTGATATGTTTGGGAAACTGACAAAATTAAAAGAGCTGTGCGTGTTTTCTCTCTCTCTCTCTCTCTATATATATATATATATATACACACACACACACACACACACACACACACACATGTCCATACATATATATACATATATTTATATGCATACGTTATGTATAGAGTTCATGCTTCGTAAAGATACCTGCTTTTGCGTCCTTTAATGGAACTCACCAAGTGCTATATACAACAATGAATTCAGTTAAAAAATGAAATTTCTTAGGTTTGAATTTGTTTTTGAAACAAACTGGAGCTGTGACCACGGTTATCTTGTTTGTTTAATGAAGTATTTTGTGAAGTTGGTTTATTGACTTGCTAGCAAAATGGCATACAGGGATCTTTCTTCCAATTCACTGACGGGCAATTTACCTCAGAGTTTTGGAAAACTATCAAGCCTCATCAAATTGTAAGAATCAATAAATAAGAGAAAAATTCTAGAACTCTGAAGAGGCTGGTCACTAACTGTTTTATGTCCCCTCACAGGCATTTGCAGGATAATAAATTTACGGGTCCAATAAATTTGCTTGCCAACCTTCCCCTGGACGATCTGTAAGTACACTGCTATATCAAATTCTAATTTAAAATGAAGGTTCCACGTTAAATTGAGGAAACTTATTCACATTCCATCATTTTTTTAGTTTTTAATTTTCTCTTATTAAAGTTGCTACCTATTAATTTCAGTTTAGAAAAAGCGTTACCTAATAGAGCAAGGCTTCAGTGATAATGATTGAAAGGTGTCAAGTGAAGAGATGAACCATGTTTAGTTACCTCATTCAGAAGGGTCTGGTTGGGAAAATAAAAAGAAAACGGGAAAGGTTTTGGTACTATCATGAGAATTTTTCTCATCTCATGTTTTTTTTTTTTTTTTTTTTTTTTTTTTGAATTGAGGGTTATATTGAACAATTATATCATGAGAATTTTTCTCATGTTATGTGTTTTTTTTTTTTTTTTTTTTGTTTTGTTTTTTTTTTTTTTTTTTGAATTGAGGGTTATATTGAGCAATTATATCATGAGAATTTTTCTCATGTTATGTGTTTTTTTTTTTTTTTTTTTTTTTTTTTTTTTTTTTTTTGAATTGAGGGTTATATTGAACAATTATAATGCAACCATAAAACTTAAAGGATGGGGTACAAATATTGATATTTGACTTGTTCAGTGCACTGCTGGCATCTAAATTCAGTCAAATTAAACATAATTTCGATCTAAGCTAACATTGCTCCAGCAATTCATTGTGAGTAGAAATGGGCCAAAAGGTATTCAATATTATCTGCGAACCTACACACTTGCTTGAATATTTTAGAAACAAAAAATTATTATTATGTTTGAAGGAGTATTCTATCCAAAATAACTACAAGAAAAGGTTAAAGGTGCATGAAAGAATTCACTTTTGGAAGTCTTACATACTCGTAATGATGTGTGATTAGACCTTTGTGGATAAGAGAATTAAATTGTAAAATTTCACTTTTCCTTTGCTGCTCTTTACGTTATTTGGAATTTTAAGCTCTATACTTCCTCCTCATAGAAGGAATGTTTTTCTTTTATTTATTTATTTTTTGGGTATGCTGGCAGGAACGTTGAGGACAATGACTTCTCTGGCTGGATCCCTGAGGAGTTGAAGGGCATAAGAAAATTAAAGTGATAATTTTTTAGAAACAATATCTAATGCTGCAATTCCTAAAGAGCTGTGTCTCTGACTTATTTTCCTTTTTGTTTTCTTATTGACTTCAAAGGACTGGAGGCAATTCTTGGTCATCCGGGACGGCTCCACCTTCTCCTCCGGGTGAAAACTCTTCTGTTCATAGAAAAGTAAATGATGACGGTATAAAGTCTCTTGTCACTGGATTAACAATAGCGGGGATAGCTTTGGGTGTACTGGTGTTGCTTGTAATTATAATTTCTCTCTTTTCGAGAAAATCATCTAGGCATTCTTCACATTTCTTTGATGAAGAAAGATTTAGCCAGCAAAAGTCATTCTCCCTTGCTTCTCAGGAGTTGCCAAAAGACTTGCGTTCTGACATATGCAAAGACTATAAAGGTAACTATTGGCTTATTTGATATAATTTCTACTTTTTAGGTGGTGAAATAAGAGGATTAAAAGAAACTAACTTTTACAAAAGCTCAATAGGAAGTTATGATATTTAATTTTCATTGAAGTAAGCTTTGGCTCAATTGCCACATCTATTAAACTCCAACACTAGTTCCCACTTCTGTTAAGCTTTTCTGAGACATTATTCAACTACTAAAAGCTTTTGGGCTACAAATAAGAAAACTCAAAAAGCTTCATTTTAAGAGCCATGTCAAACAAGTCCCATATTCTATTTTGCGTCTATTGATAAGAAAGCTACACTGCACTAAAAGTTCCATAATACTTTTGTCTTGAGTTTTACCTCAACATATTTCCTCTGGACCTTGATATTGAACCTTAATTAGTAAAGTTAGACGTAGAAGTTTTTCATATATGGATAAGTTGACTACTATAAATAGCATGTAATCAATCTTACATGAGAAAATGTTCGTGCTACCAATTGCCTGGCCATAATAGAATAATTAGCCATTTCATGTTTGTTTCAACTTTTCTTGAATTTTTTAATTTGTATGACACTCTAATAACTATTCTAATGCCCACTTTAAGCCTCAATTATCTTTAGTATGAGCTTCTACTAACTAAATGATTTCCCTGTGGAAGATCTTAGGTCTTCATCTACTTCAATTGACATTATGCCTTTTCAAAATTCTCCTTCAATTGGTGGTAGACCTGCACTTTCTTCCGGGAAGCAATCATTCAGCGAATCTGAGTTTGTTAACCGCCTGAATGCTGGAAGAAGCATGTCCATTCATACTTCATCTTTCCTTTTGGGAGATTTGCAGGCTGCTACTGCTAATTTCGCATCGGGTCGCCTTCTTGGCCAGGGATCCACTGGACGTGTTTATAGGGCTAAATATGCGGATGGCAAGGTCCCTTTTGCTTCATATATTCTCTTTCTTGTGATTCATTCTGTAAGAAAAATAACTAGACTTATCCACATTTGCACAAATACATAAAGCTAATGTAATTATGGAGCCATCATAGGTTTTAAAAATTTGAACAATTTATCGTGGCACTCATTTTGTAATTGCACTTCACTAAGTCTATTCAAAGTATTTTGTTCTACACATTGCTATTTAACTAAAGCAGTCTCTTCTTCAATCTCCTCAAAACTATGAAAATTCTCATTTGCTCTTGCGCACAATAGTTTTGACTTACAAAATACAGGAACAATTCTTGCTTAATAATTCGTGGAGTAAGAACAATAAGGAACGACTCGTATCAAATTTTCAGGTCTTAGCTGTGAAAAAGATTGATTCCTCACTATTTAAAGGCGGGAGACCAGAAGAATTTTCTGAAATTGTCGCAAACATTTCCAAGCTTCACCATCAAAATATTGCGGAACTTGTTGGTTATTGTTCAGAGCAAGGGCATAACATGTTGATTCATGAGTATTTCAGGAATGGCTCACTTCATAATTTCTTGCATATGTCGGACGAGTACAGCAGACCGCTCACGTGGAATACCAGAGTCAGAATCGCTTTGGGCACAGCCCGGGCAATTGAGTACGTAATGCAGATCCTATGCTATCATAAATTCTGGTTTAGTACTAGAAATTTAGGAAATAAAAGGTCTTGCGCTTCTGTTTAGCAAATTCCATAACAGATTAGTGCATCTGCACCCTTCTCTACATTTTCAGAGATGAGTCCCAGAGTTGGTCTGAGTTCATATTTTTATAGATACGATTACTGAAAACTTCCAAGTTCCTTACTTGATTCTCATAGTTGTGAAAGTGTATTTTTTTTTTTTTTTTTTTAAAGCTTTTCCATGATCCTGCTTTTAATGGAACAAGTGCTTTATTGTTGACCATGTTTTTCTCTTGTCATTTTCACGATTTCTACTCGGACTGGCTTCGTATTCAGGTATCTCCATGAGGTTTGTTCTCCATCATTAATACACAAGAATATCAAGTCGTCCAACATTTTGCTCGACTCTGAACTGAACCCTCGTCTCTCTGACTGTGGCTTAGGAACTTTTCATCAGGTTATTATTTCTTTGTACACAATCTTTTGCAGACTATCCACATTGTAATGATACTTCGCCAAATATAATATTAATGGTCATGATTGAAGAAGTAAAGAGCAAAGATTTTATGCTCAGTTAAAATAAGTAAATAATATTACAATTTGCGAAGGGTCAGTAGGTGTTCCATCTGTTAATTGACATCCATTACATATAAATTCCTGATTTAGGAGGTGGCTTATTATTATTATTTTTTTCATTTTTGCTTTAAAATTTAAGTAGGAATAAAAAGACAATGTTCCTGTATAAGTGGGGTAGTTTCTCAAACAAGGGTGTCTGTTAGGATGTATTCAAAATATCAGAATATTAAGAGTTTACACGTATTTCAGACCAAGTAGTGCTACTTCATCCAGTATAAAACTTGTGGCCTGTTAAAACCCTCAGTGCACGAATTTACTAAAACCTCTCATCTGTCTAAACAGAAAAATAATTCATCTTCCGTTGAAATTCTTTTCAGCGCACTAGCCAAAATCTTGGTGTTGGATACAATGCACCAGAGTGCACAAGGCCTTTGGCGTATACGTTGAAGAGTGACGTTTACAGTTTTGGGGTGGTCATGTTGGAGTTATTGACGGGTCGTATGCCTTTCGATAGGTGTGTGATTAACTATTAGTGTCTATCTTTTCCACGAGCAAGGCTAGTTTATGTACTATATCTTCTCAATTCGTTTTTTTTTTTTTTTTTTTTTTTGTTTGATGGCCTTTAGTTCGAAACCAAAAGTGGAACAGTGTCTCGTTCTATGGGCTACTCCACAGCTTCATGATAACGAGGCATTGGAGAATATAGCAGATCCTGCTTTGCGCGGACTCTACCCTCTGAAGTCAGTCTCTCGATTTGCTGACATCATTGCCCTGTGTGTTCAGGTGAGAACCACATTTTGTTTTTTATTTTTTCTGGATAAAACTCTCCTTGGGAGCCAATATTAGAAATAGAAGCAAAATGGCAGATACATCTAAACTCCTAAATCAACAATACCATTATAAGAAAATGAACCTTTCAGAGTTCTGGTGTAATGACACAAGACAGCATATAGGCCTTGTAGCCAAGTCCTTTTAAATTTTGTACCCCTTGAAGATTAAACGATCTTATTTCTTGTTTTTTTCTTGTTCCAAGAATCTAATGTTTTGCTCTGCATTTATACATTTCAGAGGGAACCTGAATTTCGGCCAGCGATGTCGGAGGTGGTACAGGCATTGGTGCGGTTAGTTCAACGCTCAAGCATGAATAAGAGAGGCGATCTAGGAGGTTCTCGCCAGCTCGATGATTACGACTATTAACTAATTGTTTTAAAAATGATGTACACGTTGAGATAGACAGGACCCATTTAAAGGAAAGAATAGTAGTTCTTTCACTAGTTTTGTCCTCCTTTTGGACATGTTTATTAACTCACTTTCCTTGAAAATACTGTGCCCAAGCAAACGTTGTCATATGGTGAGCAAAATATTTTTTTGGCATGGAAATGGACCATTTCAGCGATGCAGGCCGTGGTGTCTTTAGATGACGAGGACAATACTCCTTGCACCAAATGGACACCTGCTTCCAAAGACGCCAATAATGATAATAACAACTTGGAAAATAGGCGCCTCTTGATTTGTACCCCTTATAAAGACGTCATCGGCGCATTACCCCTTATACTATTTGTTTTACAATGAAGAATGCTGGAGAGACTCATCGATACTAAACATCATTATTAATAGAAGACACATCTCATCCATATTCTATTAATAAGTATTGTACAACGAGTATTCTTATTTGTCTCGATAGAGTTAAATCTCTACTCTCTTACAAAAGATGGGTCCCACAAATGGGATCTATGTCTATTATGAAAGAATGGGGATATATCCCTATAAGGTTATACAACATTTTTTCGTGTAGGATGTTATTCTCTTACAATATGATTACTTGTCATGTGAGCAGCCACATCGGATGTTTCTGATCACATATGGCTCATTTGCAAGCTAATTATGGTAAAATGGGAAATAAATTTAAATCTTTCCTAGTGACCCCTTCGTGGGCTACTTATATAGTGCATATATATTATATATAGTATATAAAAACTCCAACCCTTCTTCGTATCTCATAAATCGAAGTAAAATTGTAAAATTATGTATGTGAAAGAAAAATAATATAATAAAAAAGTTAATTTTAAATTTTTATAAAAAAATATTATAATAATAAAATTTGAGTTGTAATTTGAGTTACAAAAAGAACAACTACTTCACATCATTACAAAATATTCTAAATTATATCTCTATGCTATTTTTATAAACGTGGGATGTAATGTAATTTTTATTTCATAATTTATGATGGCATTCAAAACGTCTGATAAATAACGCATACCAAATTAATAATTGATAACAGTAACAAAAAGGAGAAGTAAAGAATGAAATGGGCACGTGGCCACTTCTTATATTGATATTTAAGTGACGTTTAGTTTATAAATTTAAAATTATAATTTTTAAAATTTAAATTTTTTATGAGAGAAAAATATAATAACAAACTAAAAATTATAATTTTAAATCAGACTAAAACCCTTAAAATAAACGGAACATTAATTTATGGTCCGTGTTATCATATTACTAGCAAAAACATATAACTACCGTCGTGACAATTTTCTTGACTTGTCATAGTAGTCGTTAAAACACTTTTTTGTTGTTGTAGACGAGTTCTTGTAGAGAGTTGACCGTACTTTTTCCATGACCGTTGACTGCCTACAACGCGTAACAAAACTGATAGCAGTAACAAAAAAGGAAAAAAACGTTAAGGAACTAAATGGTTGGTACGTGCCACTTTCCATGGTTCTACGAAGAACTTTAACTTATGCTTTGTGTTATTAGCATATATATATAATGCCAATCTTTCTTTTTCAACGATTTCAACTAAAGGAAGTCTTTTAGTTGAAACATTCGTTTTGACCCCAATTTGGTTTCCAAACCTAGAGATTTTCTCCACAAACCAATTACATTGCTTTCTCACACCGTCCACTCATCAAGAGATCTTCATCGGAAAACTCTTCACTGTCATGGAGTCGGAATCGCGACAAGTGCCACCCTTAGATACCATTGTCTTGGGGTCATTCGAGTTTATCTTTACTTAGTCGGGACCAACATCGCCACTCCAGCTATTTTCACCCTCAAAATCACACTTAAAATCTCGCCGGCCTCTACCACTTGACGTACTACCACATCACACTTGGACCTCTAGATAGCTTAGACTAACTGGAAGAGGTCCTTGAAAGTTGCACCCTCTACCTTCGCCAAAAGAGCCCCAGCATCCATTTTTGAATGTATAAAAGTCATACCAACTAGGAAAATCAATAAACGATGTTAGTTTATCAATCTATCCCAAAAGCTTAAGTTGCTAGGAGGTAGACTAATAATAGTTTTATACTTTAACACTCCCCCTCACGTGTGGGTTGAACAATGGGCAATCGTGTGGGTAAATTAATTGGAAAGCCCAACACGTTAATATTTAAGCCCGGGATATATTAAAAACCCAACACATGATGACAATTTAAATGAGGATAAAGAGTGCAATTATGGTGGTTTGAACTTAAGATCTCCCGCTTTGATATTGTGACAACCCTAGCTTTTGATCATCATCCTACGTTCATACTTAGCATTACTTAACCTCCACTACTTTCTAATTATAACCTCTTAAAAATTCAGGCTAATTTTTTTAACCATTCATACGTCTAAATGCTGTAGCATTTTGCTAGCATTCTATTTTCAACCATTCATACATCTTAATGCAGTAGCATTTTGCTAGCATTTTGTTTTCAACCATTCATACATCTTAATGCTGTAGCATTTTACCAGCATTCTATTACATTAATCATACCTTGTGACTAGAGGTTACTATGCATAGCCTCACTGTCTCGTAAACTCAACTTTCGTTACATAACTCGTCTATATTCATAAAATATTATTTACTTAATACACATAAAGTTCAACAGCGTTTTCAAAACACGTGATGCATCCACTATCCGCTTGACCACATTCTACTGCTACATCATCTCTACATGCCCAACAACAAGTTTCAGGGAGCCGGTGCCTTACCCGAGCTTCCTACACCACGAAAAAACTTAATGAGCTTTCGCTCAACAAGTAACAATAGGTCATAATAGATGCAGTAATTATGCATACCCATGTTGGGAATGGTGTCCTAGAAGCATGAGATGTAATAGGACATTTATTATTTATTTAATAAAAGAGTTTATTCATTATTTTATGTGCATATATTTATGAATATTTTATGAATATCAATGAAAATTCCATGATTATTTATGTAACCTTAAACATTGTATATAAGTGTTATATACGAGAGGATAATGTTTAAGGATAATAATCAAAAGCAATGTTCATAATGAATTTAATTAAAGTTTGGAATCTTTAATTAAAACATTATTAATACATGTCATTCCTATTTAGAATGGAACAAGTGTTATCCGTGACCGTTAATATGGTGAGATATTGAATGAGTGTATTTCGCATAATGAGATTATGTGGAACAAGGACATAGACACAATATGAATTTCTAATAATTTCCGTTAAGTATAGAAATTTAATTGAGTCTACCGATGGTCATATATAGAATGATCTTAATCCCGAGTTCTTAACAAACTCCTATTTATGGATTTGTGTCTTTTGATTTACTCGGTACGGATTCCGAGACCCTGAATCCTATTCCTTGTATTTTGGAGACATGATGAAGTAGGTAGCTGGGAATGTTATTATACGAGATGGAATCCATTCCTTTTTGAGAAAGAAGTAGATAAATAATTCTCTTGAGGGTTGATTCGGTACTTGGACCAGTAGGAGCTCCGATTCATGAATGTGTTTTATGAATCACTGTCCATTAGAGAATCAATGGTACTCAAGGATAAAGATATAATTAGAGAGGTTAACGGATTCTACCCGGCTCTAATTATGAATTATTTATGGAGGATTGATCTATATGCAATGACTATATCAAATGGACACTTCACAGTTTAGAAGTAATTTATATCTATAATTTTGAGAGTGCAATTCCAAGTTTATAGTGGAGTAACTATTGAATTAATAGAATTAATTAATTAATTAAAGTGTTTAATTGATTATTAATTCTATTGGAGCTCGGGATTATAGGTCCATTAGTTAAAATGGTCGTCCTAGTAATTCTACCGCATACAGAGGACAAAATGGGAATTTTAGAATTACGGAATTCTAAAATTAAACACTCGGAAATAATTAATTGAGAATTAATTATTATTTAAATAATGTGATTATTTAAATTTGAATTTGAACATATTTAGATTTATCCATTTAAACTTATTTGATAAGTTGTTCAATTTAGAATTCAAATTAATTTAAGTTTGACTTAAATTGAATTTGAATCGTAATTAAAATTGACACTGGATAAAGGATAAAATATCTTCCTTCCTTATCTAAAATAGGAGTCACACATAGGGATAAACCCTATTAGTGTGGCCGGCCATTAAGTGGATAAGGGGAAAGGATTTTGTGTTCCAAATTCAAATAGGAGATAATTAAAAGTTTTATCTTAGAGATAGAGATTGGATTCCTTTTAGAAGTTTGACTTCTACTCTCTAAAGATGATTTTTTTTGAGACAATTTTCGGAATGGTTTTTGCCCTAATTTTAGAGGTGGCCAAAATTTCTATAGAAATTTTGAAGCAATTTTTTCAGCCCTAATTGTTAAGGCTGGCCGAAATTCTCCATGTAGAGAGGAAGGAAAATGTTTTTCTCCAAAAATTCCACATCGTGCATGCGTTGGTGTTTGTGGAAATTCGAGTGTTTATTGTAACCCGCTTTTGTCTCATGTGTGCCCACACACACGTCTTCGTGGATTCTAGGAATTGACGTGGAAGACATTGGTTTTCTAAACACAAAGCTTTGGAGCAAGGATTGTTCGAGGTCAAAGAACTCAAGTTATCAACCGAGTCGGCCTCCGTGTATTTTTCCGAATTGAGTTCTTAATAAATGAATTAATGAGATTAATTTATTCGTGCATAAATTAATATAATCTATAGAGTATCTCAAAGGTTTTATGAAAATTTTTGTTATACACGATCCGCCTTTTCATTGCGCAAGGCTCATCGCAACCAACAACCCATATATGCATTCATGTCTTATATCCTAAGGCATTCTGTACTACTAGAACATGTATTGCTTATGTTTTTCTTTCATTACATATTTTGTTCAGCTTTTGACTCATTTTAGTCGTTCACATTGTATTTTCACATTCTGAACGACTTTCATATTGTGTTTCTCATTCTTCATGTCATATATCTTAAGGCATTCATATTGTGATTCTTAAGATTTTCATCTTTTGGAACACAAATTCTTCCTCGAAATGTGAGTATTCCCTTATCAGAGACTTTGAACTCTGTCTCTTTTCCTTCGTCATCTTCTTTCCAATACTTGTCAAGAATAAAATCTTGACGTTGAGCTCCTATCATATTGTTAAAAATAGATGGTTGTATCTACAGAGCAGCTAATTTTTCTGTAATTAGCTCCAATCCTAATGAATGAATATCCTTTTGTAAAGGTTTTAGAAATCTATCAAATGACATATGACTTAATTCGGTAGTCTTACGGCTTACAGCATCAGCTACCATATTGGCTTTTCCAGGATGATAAAAGATTTCACAATCATAATCCTTTACTAACTCCAACCATCTGTGTTGCCTCATATTAAGTTCTTTTTGAGTGAAGAAAAACTTGAGGCTTTTATGATCAGTGAAAATCTGACATTGTACACCATATAAATAATGTATCTATATCTTTAAAGCAAAAACTATTGTTGCTAATTTAAGATCATGAGTAGGATTGTTTCTCTCATGATTCTTCAGTTCTAGAGATGCGTACACAATTACATTTCCATTTTGCTTCAATACCGATCCTAGTCCTAGTTTGGAAGCATCACTGTATACGTCAAACTTTTCTCCATCCTTTGGGATAGTAAGGATTGGTGTAGTAGTTAGCTTTCATTTCAATTATTGAAAACTTTCTTCACACTTCTCAGTCCATTCATACATCTTCTCCTTTCATGTGAGGGCAGTAAGTGGTGCAACTAGTTTTGCAAAACCCTCTACAAATCTCCTGTAATACCCGGTTAAACCTAAGAGACTACGAATCTCGTTACGATTCTCAGTGCGGGCCAGTTACTAACTGCTTCAATCTTTGCTAGATCCACCTCGAGATTTTGTCTTTTGTGACTACATGCCCCAATAAATGAACTTCATTGAGTCAAAATTCATACTTAGAGAATTTAGCATATAGTTGATGTCTTTTCAGTAATTCTCAAGTGCTCTTCATGTTCCTTATAATTTTTTGAATAAATTAGTATGTCGTCGATAAAAACGATAACAAATTTATCCAAGTATTCCTTAAAAACATGATTCATCAAATCCATAAAAGCTCCTGGGGCATTAGTTAGTCCAAACGACATTACAAGAAACTTTTAGTGTCTATAACGCATTTTGAAAGCCATCTTTGATATATCTTGCTCCCTAATCTTCAATTGGTGGTATCCAAATCGCAAATCAATCTTTGAGAATATTGCTGCCCCCTTAAGTTGGTCAAATAAGTCATCGATCCTGGGCATGTGATATTTATTCTTTATCGTGATCTTATTTGGCTCACGATAGTCAATACACATTCTTAATGTGCCGTCTTTCTTCTTTACAAATAGAATAGGGGCTTCCTAAGATGAATAACTTGGTCGGATAAATTCTTTGTCCATTAATTCTTGCAGTGTCATTCCAGGGAAAAGTTTGATTTCAAATGAAATCTCACGTTCTGGTGGCAATCCTGGTAATTCTTCCGGAAAGACTTTCATAAAATCTTGAATTATCGGCACATCTTTTGGTTGCAACTTATTAGTTTTAGTCGTATCCACAATATATACTAAATATCATTTGCAACCACTAGTAAGTAATTTTGTTGCTTCCATTGCATTAATTACTCGTCTAGGGGTACACTTAGAGCAATCAACATACTTAAAAGTTTCTTCCTCATCAAATCAAAAAATCACCTTCTTATTATGACAATCGATAGTAGGTTGATATTTTTCCAAGAAATCCATTCCTAGGATGACGTTGTAGTCGATTATCTTTAATATGACTAGATCTGTGTATAACTCCCTATTAGCTATGACTATCGGTACATGCTCTAGCCTAAATTCGGACAATATAATTTCCCCAGAAGGCATGGTAGTCCTAAATGTCTGACCAATTCTATTCTTAGCATGATTTAATTTCTCAGTAAATCCACATGATGTAAAGGAATGTGATGCACCATAATCAAATAATGCGTATTGTTGCCTAAATTTGTGAATCTAGAATCTTGTAAGTGCACGATTCAACAAGTAGTAAAATGATGAATGATCAAGTATCATCCCATAGGGATTGAAGGTTTTTGAAATCAAATTGCTAAATTAATTCTATTCAAGTTTTTGGAAGAAAAAAAAAGGTGATTTTAAGATGTTAAAAACTAAGAATAAACTGGCTATAAGAAAATAAACAAACAAAGATAATTCTAATTAACAACAAAATGTGCAAATAAATTGGCCAATGTCACTGTTCGTGGTTCACAATTGCTAAATTGTCTCTTATCAAGCTGCACGTTGCTGCAGCAATGGACGTCAATGAAAATTTCCTTGTTAACCAGATTTACTAAAGTAGGGATTTTCCAATCCTTTGTCTACTGATCTTAAAACTAAATCCCACAAACCCCTTTGCAAATTTAGACTCTAAAATCAAAGAATGAAGTTCTAAATCATATGGTTATGCAAGACACAATATATTCTTATATCATGTAAATCAAAAATCTAAAAACAAGATGTAAGAACTTGCACTATTCAAGCCTATGTCCACTCAACTAAATCTTTCCAGATTTAATCAAAGTTATGCTCCCCTCTTATGATTTCCCAATCATAGATAAGGCACAAAATTAAGCTCACTTGAATAAACAAAGAAATAATACTAAGATCCATTCAACATCAACTAACATATCAATATTCAACAACTCAACAATCTCAGCCAACAAATCATAATCTCATAAAGTTATTCATGGATTCAAACTCAGATCTAAAGAGAAAACGTAAAATGTTTATCAACAAGGTTAAACAGAGTTACTAAGGTTAAGAAAGAACTAAGGTAACAAGAAGAGAATTAGAATCCCCCTTTTCCAAGGCTTCTTCTAAACACTTCTTGCATCAACAATGGATCTTCCTTCACGTTCAATACTCTGTGATGTTTCCTTCCTCTTCTTTCAGTACTGGTGCTGGTACTTGATTAGAAAATGGAGATGGGTTCTTTTTCCAAGTATAGTCGCCTTTCCTTTGCAAAATATGATCAAGGACACATACTCTCTTCTCAGTTGGAGGTATTTATTGTATCTTAATTCCACATGGCCGCATCTGGGAAGGCCTCCAATTAGTGCTCAATCATCACCCTTCTTGGAGATAAGACAACTCATTCACCAGCTAAACTCCAGCTGTCAATAAAGCACAAGTCTGGCCCAGCCCGTGTTGCTGCAGCAACGCAGAGCAATTCTGATTAGGTTTTTCTTCACTCCAAAATATGAGATGTTGCTTAAACCTCCCAAATGACCACTTCTCTTTAAGTTTAGATTACCCACAAATTGCACACAAATTACCCTATAGGTAATAATTTAAGTCTAAGAAATGCTCAATTAACTCTATTTTCATAGAGTTATCACGTATGCTGAGTGTTGAGCAATAGTAAGTTGACCTGTCATGACTCTTAATGTGCTAGCTTGTGCATTATTTCTCTTGTATGCCAGCAACCTAGCATTGGTTTGTGATAAGGCTTCTATTCTATCTTGTTGAGGTTGCATTTCCTCAACTCTTATCTGCATCGTGTTTGCCTGGCTAGTAGGCCGTCTATTTGAATTCTAAGGATAGTTCTAGGAATACTAGCCTTCTTTGCCACATGTATATCAAATGTTTGTTCCATAATGGCATACACCCGAATGTGTCTTTCCGCACTTAAGACACTCAACTATATTCATGTAGCGATCTTGCCTTAGTTGCGGACTTTGGGAATTAAAGTTTCGATTTTCATCAAAATTTATCTTCCACTTATTTGGGTTATGGTTATTCTGTGGACAACTCTGTAGGGGTCGATTTTCTTATCCAGTTTTATGTTAGCTTGGTTGCTCTGACCAGCTTAATTATTCCTTTGATTTCCCTTTTGGGTTTGCTTTGCATGGGCTTGATCCTTCTTCTTGGCTTCCCAAAATTTGGTTATTTCCTCCTTAGCTTGGGCTAGGTGATATTATGCTCGGATTGCTCTACCTATACAATCTGCCACTGTTGTGGGTGGTCTTTCCCCAATGTCTACTATTGTAGCTATTTCGGGGTGAAACATCACTAACATTCGTTGCACCCTTTCCATTTCTATTGGCACTAGCTGAGGCATAGTCTTACCAATCGATCAAACTTACAATAAGCCTCCATAACAGTCATATCACCCTATTTTAAATTATTGAATTTATTATATTGAGTTGGAAGACCTACAATATCATAGTACTTAGCATTGATATCCCCAAGAATTCATTCCAAGTCATTATTGCTACATTTTTTCTCATTACCACTGTCTCCCACCAGTAGCGGACATCTTTCTTTAACACATACGAAACACAGAGAACTTTTTCTTGCTCTGTTAGATTCATGAAACCCAAAATCATTTGGAGTGAAGTTAACCACTCCTTAGCTTTTAGTGGGTCAGTAGAACCCTCAAATTTTGGTGGCTTCATCCTACAAAACCATACATATAATGGTTTCTGATTAGTGATAGGCATAGCTTGTGGCACCAGTTCTGGCATCGCCGCAGGCTTTGGTTCAGGTTGAACATGTAGCACTCCTCTTTGCTCATGTTCTTGATTTCTTTGCTCTAACTGAGCTCATAAATTCCTATTTTTGTGCTCTTGAGCCTCTAGTCTGGCTCGTAAGTTAGCTATGGTAATAGTTAAATCCACTCCTACTTCTTGAACCAAACGTTCTTTACGTGGACGAACCATGTTTCCATGTGTCTACATAAGAGGAATAGTGATAAACATGGTTAAATTTCTGGATATGCGTGTATGTATAAATCTAAATAAATCTTTGCATCATTTCATAACATAAAGTTGTTTTAAAATAATACACTTTGATTAAATGTGGTAGCATTTGAACCACACTTCTCATTTTAAAGAAAAATGTATTCCTTAGGTGACCCCATTTTTTTCCTGTATTTGATTCATTTGTATACCTGTATACATATACATACACATATTCGCTCAAACATACATATACATTCATCATTCATTACTTACATAAGACAAGTGTGATTAACTTATACATCTACAGTACATTTTTACATTGCTACAATGTAACATTATCATCAAAACATTACATCATATTATACATCTGCATAATTCCCATTAGCCTCCCCAAAGTCCTCCTCTGGATCTTCTTCCTCACTTGTATTTACAGTGTTTTGGGGATCCATGTTTGCTTGTCCTTGTTGTTGGGGTGATGATGTTGTTCCAACTTCTATTCCAAAATACACTCCCATTGATCTATTTCTACGTAGGTATTCTCTCTGCCTACGTTCAAACTCCATCCGACGTTCATTAGCGCATCGTTCTTTTTTCTATCCTTTAATAGCCAGTGTTTCTTCTAATTATGTTACTTCCTTTACAAATTGGGTGAGGGTATATGTAACTTCCCATCGTGGAAACACTATAGTTCGCAACTCTTTTGTTAACCCTCTCCAAAATATGAAACATGCATCATGTTCTTTTAACTCGATAGTGCGATCATTCATAATCTCACTAAAGAACCATCCAACATAAATTGTCACGATGTCATAAGGTCGCATCTTAAACTTATCGCCCTTATGTATATACTTCTCAATTCTCTTAAATTCTATTTCCCCAGTATGTGGTTGAGCCTGTGAGGTAGAGGCAACCTCTGGTGCTATCCTTACAGGTGCCTCTCTTGGTGAAAATTGAGCTAGCAGTAAACTACAAAAATTGCCCTATGGCACATCATGTGCATTCCTTGTTTCCACTGTACCTCTCTAAAATTGTATAGCATCAGACTCTAATAGGCTGACTGCTAGAATCACCTAATCACTCTCATCATTATCACAGGCTACCATTAAATATTCAATTCGGTGTAGCCAGTCTTGTGATTTAGTTGGGTGAGCCTGACCATCATACATAGGTGGATTACACTAATAAAGTGCAAAAGCCACTCTTGTAGCAATCTTATATCCTATTGGGTCTCAAATCATAGCTACTTGCACTTTCCTATCAATCGGGGTGGCTCAGCTACTCTATTAGGTTGTAGGGGTTCCAAAGGTACTCTAAAGGAACAAGTTCCGCTTCTTGTATCAAAGGCAGACTATGGGGACGTCTTCCCCTTTTTGGACCCTAAATACTTCTTCTATGAAACTCACGTGGAACCGTTCGAGTTCGTCTTGTTCGAACCATACCATATATCATATAAAAACAAATTTCACTCACTGAATTCTAAATTCAAAAGAAATAATAACTTACTTCGACATTGTATAGTTAGATGCTTAGCAGAATATGGGTGGGTAGCAGAAACTTTGCTTTGATACCAACTGTGATGACCCTAACTTTTAATCATCATCCTACGTTCATACTTAACATTACTTAACCTCCACTACTTTCTAATTATAACCTCTTACAAATTCAAGGCTAATTTTTTTAACCATTCATACGTCTAAATGATGTAGCATTTTGTTAGCATTCTATTTTCAACCATTCATAGGTCTTAATGCTTTAGCATTTTGTTAGCATTTTGTTTTCAACCATTCATACGTCTTAATATTGTAGCATTTTGTCAGCATTCTGTTACATTAATCATACCTTGTGACTAGAGGATGCAACCTGCATAACCTGCTATCCTTATAACTGCCTCTTTGTTAAAATTAACTCATCTATATTCATAAAACACTATTTACTTTATACACATAAATTCCTTGTTTCGTTTCTGCCTCTCTAAAATTGTCTAGCATCCACTCTACCCACTTGCCTAATTGCCCATCATTATCACAGGCTACCATTAAATATTCAATTCATGCCCATCAACTTGTGATTTAGTTGGGTGAACCATCATACATAGGTGGATTACACTAATAAAGTGCAAAACACTCTTGAGCAATCTTATATCCTATTGGGTCTCAAATCATAGCTCATAACTTTCCTATCAATTATGCATACCTATTATATTGCATTGTGGGTTCTTGGGTCATATACTCTAAAGGAATAGGTTCGCTTGCTTCTACTAGAACATGTATTGCTTATACTTCTTCTATTCTTCTTTCATTACAGTTCATTTGTTCGAACCATACCATATATCCTTAAAACAAAATTCGCATTCATTTTGAATTGTATTTTCAACATTTTGAATAACTTTCGACATTGCATTTTATCATTTAGATTCTTGTCATCTATCCTAAGGCATTAGTAGAAACATCTTTAACATGTATTGCTTATGTTCTTCTTCTTTTGATCATCATCCCTTTATTCATATTTTTCGTCTCATTTTAACGTTCACTTTATAATTATAACCTTTTACAAATTCATGTAATTTTTTTAACCATTCTTTTCATTGTTCTAAATGATGTAGCATTTTGCTAGCATTTATTTTCAACCATTTATAGGTTTTCATTTTATTGCATTTTGTTTTCAACCATTCATACGTCTCAATATTGTAGCATTTTGACAAGGATTCATTTACATTAATCAACCAATTTAACTAGAGGATGGTTTCATAACCTTTATAGTCTCATAATAAATATTCTTTCTTTTGTTACATAACTCATCTATATTCATAAAACACTTTTCACTTTATACACATAAACGGTAAAGTTAAATCTTATGACTTTCAACATTTTTTAAAATCATGAGATTGACATCCCATTTAAAGTTTAACTTTTTCTCTTAATTTGACCTCGACTTAACATCGATACATACTTTTCACAGAATAAAGTTCTAAAGCTACTTAAGTCTTGTAGACACATGTATAACATTGAATCTAACATTTAGGAGTCATCTTTCACATTCTAGCATACATTTAGTCTACAATATGCTCATATTGAGCATCATAGAGAAATAAATTTATTCAACAACTTACAATATGGTCATGCAAATAGAAAAATGCTTAAAAACAAATGAAAAAACCTTACCAAAGTTTCACTAACGATGTGTCTTTTATATCCTTGATGTTTTCCGATTACTACTAGAACATGTATTGCTTATCGTTAGATTCTTCTAAGATCAATTTCATTAAATAATTTGTTCAGCTTTTGTTTCATTTTTTATCTCGAATTTTCACATTGTATTTTCACATTTTGAATGACTTTCATATTGACTTACTTTTCATTCTTCATTCTTCATGTCATCTATCCTCAAAGGCTAAATTATGTACTACTAGAACATGTTTTATTTTACCATTCTTCTTCTTTCATTACATAATTCGAGGGTTTTTATTTTCATAAAAATTTCCATATCAAGAATTTAGAAACAAAAGTCGTTCACATTAGAATATTTTTATCAAGTTCCTTAATTATTATAAGCAAATTTCATTCTTTGTGTTTTTCTTCATTCTTTTTTCATTGTTCTATAGTGAAGAAATAAGAAGGAAAATATCATACCTTTAGAGAATGAAGAACGGAACGCTAATTTTTGTTTTTCATTTTTCTTTGGATGAATTTTTTTCTCTTCTTTTCTTTGGCTGAGTTCCCTATGTTATTTGTTGTTATCCCTTTAATTAACCGATCGTCCATAAAGCAAGGGTCTAAAAATATAAATTTTGACTTTTTTAAGGATTAGGTAAAATTCAACAAACCAATTTAAACCACCAAGCATGGCCGGCATTTTTTCTTTTTTTTTTATAGTCATCAATTTAATAACATTCTTTCAATCCATTCATAATAATTATCTCATTTATGAATTGCTTTCATCTCCCACCGCCGTTTTTTAGACAATTAGTTTTCACTAATTCGGTAACTTTAGTTAAATCTTATGACTTTTTGCATTTTTTGAGCAATTTATCAGTCAAGATTGATTTTTTTCGTTAAAGTTTAACCCCTTTTTTTTTTCTTAATTTGACCTTCAATTCTTTTTAACATTCATGTGATACATACTTTTTAAAAACAAAATAAAGTTCTAAAGCTACTTAAGTCTTTATCATAAAAGTATTCACATGTATAACATTGTATCTAACATTTAGGAGTCATCTTTCACATTCTAGCATACATTTAAAGTCCCAACAATATATTTCATATTGAGCATCATAGAGAAATAAATTTAAATGGGGATTGTAGACAAGAAAAGTTTGAACTCAAGACCTCCCGCTCTTACCAATATGCAAAAACTTAAATTTTTTGTGCAACAACAATAATTTTATACTTTAACAAAAATCTACTATTTCTATTATTCGTGATATAGACATAGTAAAAAAAAACCAATATGAAAAGTTTTGCTAACGATGTGTCTTTTGTCTCACTTGATGTTTTCCAATTTCGATCGTTAATCGATCTTATTGCATAAATTTCGGATCGTTAGATTCAAAATCTAAGATCAATAATTACATTGAAATTTAATTCGGAAAGATCTGCAATCCTTATGTTTGGTATTCCATCCCAAAATATTTCCTATCTCAAGAATTTGCACTAAAATACATTAAAAATACTAAAATTACATTTCCTCGATATGTCTTCAAAATGGTCTAACCTAATTTTCAATTTAACCAACTCCAAAAATAATAAAGCTAGAATTTCTTATTGTGTTCAAGGTTTCTATACATTGAAGCTTGAGATTATCAAATCGACTTTTCATCTTTTCATATCTTAATTCCTTATTCCTCATGTTAACAAACCGGTTTTAATAATTTCAAAGTCTCAAACTAAATTTTTGATTCAGATAAGTGTAAAATACTTTACCTTCATTTTCAAAGTGGTCTTTTAGTACAGAGAAGTGTTTCAACATTTCACTCTTATTTCTCCATGTTTTTCGAAAGTTAACCTTAGCTCATTTTATTGATTTGTTATTTCAACCATCAAACACCATTCACATACTTTCTCTTTCAATTACATCACAATTCGAGGGTTTCCTCATATTTTCATAAAAATTCTCCATATCAAGAATTACTAGAAACAAAAGCTCAGTAACCTAGAACTCATCCTTAATTCACTAGTTATCAAGTTCCTTAATTATTACAAGCAAATCACTATTCTTATGTAAAATTTTTCTTCATGCTTTCTACCACATCCCACGTGCAGCTATAGTGAAGAAATAAGAAGGAAAACTTGAATTCTCACCTTAGAGAATGAAGAACAAGCTTCAGTAACGCGAATTAGCAATGTCGTTTCGTCAATTTCAATCAAAACTCATTTTTCTCACTTTGGATGAATTTTTTTCTCTCCTTTCTCTTTGGCTGAGTTCCCTATGTTATTAGCATGAAAAACGAACATTTCTTACGTGTTATCCCTTTAATGAACCGATCGTCCATAAAGCAAGGGTCTAAAAATATAAATTTTGACTTTTTTAAGGATTATTTTGTAAAATTCAACAAAATATCTCTTTTTTTCTTCTCCACCAAGCATGGCCGGCAGTAATCCCCTTTTTTTCCATCTTGTACAATTAGATTTTCCACATGTCCTCATCTCAGCCAAACTCATCAATTTAATTGTGTTTTAAACCCAAAAGCCATCCATTCATAAAAATTATCTCATTTATGTTCCATTTAATTTCATGTCCAATTACAAAAGTTTTATCTCTTTTGCAATTTTTTTAGTAAGACACAAATATCCAGTTGGTTAACTTAGTCAACTTTGACCATTCTTGGCTTGCTTTCTCCTTTTCGAGAGCGGTGTTTCTAGAGATTAATTTTTTGGATATCGACTCTTATTCAACAAATTTTGACTTGGTCAACTCAAATCATCAAATCAAACCCTAATTTTTTCGAGTTTAGCCTTCAAGAGATAAACCCCTTCACGAGATAAGCATTTGACCGATGTCACGAGTATCTCTTTTCATTCATATTGTTTCTAAAACCTTAGAATTGATGTCTTTCAATTCTTTTCCATTTCTTAAACTTAATATTCATGTGTTTACTCACTTGTGGGCTTAACATAACATTTCATACTTCTTCCTTAAATGTTCAACCTCAACTTAAAAATTCATCTTCAAGGTCCATCGCATTTCACTATTACCTTCAAATTTCTAAACTTTAACTTATAACTTGCTATTCCATATTTATATTAACAAATACTTATCATAAAAGTATTCATATTAATGATACAAAGGATTCTAGGAAATATCATATACAAGCAAATTCGTCATTTTGAAAAAAATTTTCAACAATGGTGTAACAATGATAACAAGAGATACCATATTAGGTTTAACAACAATCTATCGAATGAGAACTTGTTTTTCTGAAAAGGTTTCTGATGGTATGGAGGTGGGTAACAATAATTTTATACTTTAACATCTCCCCTCAGCAGAGAAAACCCAGGAAACTCAGCCGTTGTAATTGTGGGCTAGACAATGAAAAGGGTTTTAATTGTTTGTAAGAAAAATTAATTGAAAAGCCCAACACGTGGATATTTAAGATCTTTTTGAGATATAAAGAAAAATAAAAAAAGAAAAAACACATGATGCTGAAAAATTTTAAATGAGGATAAAGAAGAACACTGTAATTTCGGAGTTTGAACTCAAGACCTCCCGCTCTAATACCATGTTAATTTATTAATCCATCCCAAAAACTTAAATTGTTAAGAGGTGGGTCAACAATAATGTTATACTTTAACAAACAATCTACTATTTCTATCAGTGTTTTTTTTTTAAAAAAAATAATAAAAAATAGACCAATATGAAAAGTTTAAGAAAGTATATAAGCCAATTTTTAGTTATAGAAATTAATAAGTCATAACTTATCAAGTTATGGTTCATAACCAGATAAGTTATAGATAAATTTATCAAGTTATGATTCATAACCAGACAAATTATGGACAATTATAGACAATAATTTGTCAAGTTCATAACCAAACAAATTATGGATGAAAATAATAATTTAGCTTATTTATTAACTTATGTAAATTATTAATCTATTAATTTTAATTCATCTCAAATCTTGACATATTTCTCTCTTTCTTCCCTTTTTTTTTTCTTTTCATAATTTGTACTTTTTTCATTTTAATTTACTTGTAAACGGAAAGGTGTAAATGACCTTTTGTGCCAAAAATAGAAAAAGAAAAAAGGAGTGCGTGGTACGAGATAGGTTGATAATTTTTTGAATTATTAATTATATAACGCAATAAAAGTTTCAAAAACACATATAGGTACTTAAAGTGATATGCTATATATAGGCCTATAGTACGAAAATAACATTTTCACTGCTCAAGATAAGAATTTAAGTTGTACATGTGAAAAAAAATATTGTAACAAAAAATTAAATTTAAATTTTTATAAAAAAAATATTGTAATAATATAACTTAAATTGTAAAAATAACGTATCCGATTGTTTTATACTTTGAAGTGAACAATGACCAGTTGAAAGTACGGTCCAAGGTAGGCGAGTTTAAACTAGTGATCTACACAAAACCATCTTTATCACTAATTAATTGGGTGGACAAGTGAGAGCTAAATGCCTACTCTAGGTCAACAAATAAATGTTAATTAACTGGGATAGAAACTATTGCCGAATTAAAGTAGTTAAATGTTAGGCACGTATACACACGTAAAAAGCCATTTAGAAATACAACATGGATCAAATGTACATGATCAATCTGTATGGTTGAATGGTTTTTCTCTTTTTTTTTTCTCTTTTTTTTAGTATTACGAACAAATATATATATATATAGATTGTATTTGTTAACATATGTGTATTAATTATTATTTTTTTTTTTTTGCAATAATCAGGAGCTGCACCTTATCGTTTGGTGCTATTGCAATAGCCAATATGCGATCGGTAACATATGACTTCCGTTTGACTATTGCAATATGCTCATCTCTTCTGTAATATCTAAGTTTTTATCTTATATGCATGCATGTAGAGCGTAAAAATATATATATATATATACATATAAATATATGTTATATGTTTTGGCAACACTTGAGCCTCCAACATGTTGCTTTTATAATCATGATTTATGACTCATGGTAAAATACAAGTAAACGCCGCATTAAATCATAAATATATATGTTGTTTAAATGATTACTTGTAATTAATACTGCAAATATACAAGTCAATATTTACCATATGATGAAAAAGTAGCACTGACGCTAAATTTTACAGAAAAAAGGAAAAACAAAAAATGAAAAATACTCCTTTTTTTTTTTTTTTTTTTTCCTGAAATAGTATGTATCAGGCGGCAGTGTCACGAACGAGATGAACTGAAAAGGACCTAATGCTAACTATTTATAGTGTTTTACTAGGCATGACCATCGTGATATTATTGGATAATATATATATATATATATATATTATATAATGCTATTCCTTGTTTTTCTAGACATGATGAGCTAGCCGACGAAACAATGGCATTGAACAACATGATGCCGTTTTCCACCAAGCACAACTCATAGATTATAGAGAAAGAAGATTAAATAATGGTTAATTCTATTTGACTTGTAGGTGATTTGTGTTTAAATTCTCATCACATTAGAGAGTAGTAAAAATGATATTTAAATGTTTTTTTTTCTCTTATTATTATAAACAGCTGAGGTTTTGTAAAATTGTAAAAATGACCATTTCATTAACTCAGCGGTCAATCACTGATTGATTTAGTGCTTAATCATGATTGACTCTAGTTTATCACCGATTTCTTGATTATTCTTTATTATTAATCAACATTAGTTAATAATCAATCAAAATTTATTAGTAATTAATCAATTTCAATAAACAAATTACATGTTGATTAATGATAAACCATTGATAAATTAATAATGAATCTGTCAATTATGATTGACCGTGGGTTAATCACTTATCGATCGATTATAGTCCACAGGTCAATCACCGATTGACTCATATAAATAAAATGGTCATTTTCACAAAATAAAAAATGTTCAACTATTTATGAAAAGAAGTGGTTAAAAATGGCCATCCAACACAATTTCTCTTAAAGAAACGCAATTTGACATCTTTGGGAGTTTTATGATATCCCATTTATAGAGAAAAATTAAAATTATATGGAAATATTAGATTTTTTTTTTTTTTTTTTTTTTTCAGAGCATTGTATTGACTATAAGATATGTATTACGTCGATTGCGCTATATGCTTGAATAATATGCTTCTAGTTCTAGAATTGTTAATTAATAGGGTACATCATTAAGGATGGGCAAATGGTTAGTGTATATAAATGCCCTTTAATTAGAACTCTAGCTAGGCTGTTAAACTTGTAAATACATGTGTAAATAAAAGGGTCAGAAATGGAAAACGGAAGGACGTGCACATAGAAAAAGCAAAGTTTAATTGAGAAGGCCATTTATTTCTTGTCGATTCTTTAAGTAAATTATTCATATATAGTTATATAGACGTACGAGTAGAAAATTAAGAGATAAATAAATACGGTCCCTACAAGACCATACTTTCACCCTAATATATTGAAATGAGAAGCATAACATTATATCTTTAATATATAAAGATGACATTAAAAATGTGTGACATGAAAAAATTTAATTATTGTAGACTATTGTTACACATTTTTTTGCGTTAATGTAACCTCCACTCCCTGCATATAAAAGAATTATAACTGTGTCCAAGTAATGAAATATATAATTATATTCCTATTTGATCAATAAACAGTTTTGTGTAATTATTTTGTTGATCATTCTGTCATTGAGTGTTATGTTAAACAAATATGATCAGGGGCAGAGCTGTTTTGGGTCTACGCCCCCAAGTAATTATCACCTTTGCACATAATTTTTTTTTTTTAAAGAAATTTCAATTATACCTTTCATTTTGACTCTTAAACACAGTATTATTCAAACTGAATATCTCAAATAAACCAAAAATCAACTATACTACTACATAAATTTATAGATCTAAACTTTAAACATTAAATTTAACTATATTACAAGTTTAGTTTAAATAAAATTGCAAATACATAAATTAAGGTAAAGAATTTATTTACTTATAATTTTAGTTAAAAATTTTGGTTTAAAGAAAAATGATATGCATACTGTTAGGAGATTTTCCCAAAAACTCTTGAGATCACAACATGTGTCAAAGGACAAAATGGGGACGAGGAATTGAAACTCAAGTTAAGTATACTGACCAACCCACAGACTAAGTCCCATCTCGATTGAGGAGGAATACGACCTCGATCAAGGTGGATAGATTGAGACCAAGATTGAGACCGAGGTTGACAGGGAACTCCGACGCTATGAGATTGAAATAGACTGAAACCGAAGAGGTAGTGGGGATGACTTGTGGCAGAAGGAGAATCTTCATACAATGACACACACCTAACTATTCCCCTTAATAAATGCGCCCAACCCAAGTGCAACACCTGTAAAGGTGAATAACAGAATAAAAAGTGACATTTCTAATGGAGGGAAACCTCTAAGGACATTACGAAAAACGGAATATCTTTAGAGGAATCTTAGAGAGAAAAAGGATGACTACGTGTCATGATCATAATGGATTATGAATACTCATTTAATCATGACAGGAGTCATATAATTAATAGAAAGTGATGAGAAAAGTATAGGGTCGATCAGTAGAGAATTAGGAGAGGCATTGTTCTCATATTGAAATATCTTCTTCTTTTTCTTAATTCTTTCATTCATCCTTCTTGGGATATTTACTTGATTTGAGTGTTAAAGTGTCTTATGTAGAACAACTCCTGGTGCCCACCATGAGTGAGAGAAGGACAACGAGGACGGAGATCCAACTACATGAATTGATGTTTAGAAATTCGCACAAACACATACAGAACTAATGTCATTAATATATAGTGATGGATACAGTTGAGCGGGAAGTTGAGAAATATTTACGAGTTAATAATCTGACAAGGTAAGAATCGCAATAGAGCAGGGTTTTGCACACGTGCTGCTGCCAACCAAAGTTCCAACGACGACCAATATTTGTGTGTAAAACGTTAAGGGACCCAAAACCCATTTCTTATATTTAATTGCATAAGCAATATTTACCGTAAACGATCGACTTTTTTTCCTCCTCATTTCTTTTCCACGGAACTTTTGACTGAGGATAACGCGTACTTCATTGTAAAATTATAAAAGTTGGTCCCCTAATCTATGCACAAAAAAAAAAGTTGGTACGTTGCCAGTTTCCATACGCAATAAAAAGGACCTTTCCTATTAAACACATACTCATCACAAACCTTCTCTCTCGTTGCCAGTTTCCATACGCTATAAAAAGGACCTTTCCTATTAAACACATACTCATCACATACCTTCTCTCTCTCTCTCTCTCTCTCTCTCTCTCTCTCTCTCTCTCTCTCACACACACACACACACATCATTGTAATCAGGCATCACACTGGCTCTTACCAGCAACTTCTCCAATCCAAAATTGTGTGCCTCTTGAGGTAGGCATATCTTTTTCGGTAAATATTAATTATATTATAACCTCTGTGCAAAAGCCGACTCTATTTATTCAGATATTTATGTAGTTTTTTATATATATATATATATATATATTTCATCTACATGCAAATTACAATTGCATGACGCATAATCATAATATATAGTCATATGTACGGAAATTTACTAACGCAAGTTCTGCATAAGCACTTCATGAATGGCATGCCATGTTATTAATTGTCTTATATATAACTAGTTTTAATTTTTTTCATCTATATAAAATGTTTAATGCAAATTGTTTTAAGCAGGGAGATTAATTGTGACAAAGAAGAGATCAAAAGGCTGATCAGACTCATGTGGAGGCTGAAGATAGCTGACGGGGGAAATGACCCTTACATATTCAGCACAAACAACTTTGTGGGAAGGCAGATTTGGGAGTTCGATCCCGACGCTGGTACGCCCGAGGAGCGAGCGGCGGTCGAAGAGGCTCATCGTAACTTCTTCAACAACCGCCGTCAGGTCAAGCCCAGCAGTGACCTCCTCTGGCGGATGCAAGTAATTTTCTAATTTATTTAATGGATTATGTGGGGTTTCCGCACTTGTTAGGAAACTCGTTAATTTATAACCGCACATGTGTAGTTGCTAGTTATTTTCATTAGTCGTCAATTGAAATTGATGTTTCCCTTGACACAAAAGTCAATTATCAAAAGAATCCGTCTTAAAATAATTTTATTTTTGTATGAAAACAAAAATAAAAATATTTTTAATTTCATGTAGAAATTATTTTTAAAAATGTGTTTAGTAATTTTATTCAAAAATTATTTTCAGTATAAGAAAAAATTAAAACTCTGTTAAGTTTTACATTTTTAAAAAAGTGTAATAGTATTTTAAATAATACTCTGAATAATTAATATTCTCCTCAAATAATACACTAGCAATTAATATATTATATAAATATCTATTATATATAAATATTATACGTAGTTTTGTTTTTAGTTGGATGCTGATCTAAACGTAGTTTTCAAATCATTTTCATTTTTTGTTCTTTTAAAAACGTGAAAAACATTTTCAAAACAGATTCTAAACGCGTTGTCCTGCTTTTCATTTGGCTTTCTTTTGTGCTCCGTTTGTCTCGAGGGTTCTGACTTGGTTTAGAATCATAGTTCTTAATTCGTTACAATATTTTTTCTCAAAAAAAAAATAAAATCATGAATCATAATTATGAACTCATGAACTAAACGTCACCTTGACGTCTTTATTGGTTTTTGAACAAAATACTCCGAGAAGGGTGATATGGTAATTAAGTAGAAGATGATGGCCTTATTGCGAACCAAAGAATGATTTTATCAGTTCCAACTTTAATTTTGGTAGGTCCTTTGGTTTTCATAATAATTGTCCTGTTGTCCAATACTACTCACTATATATTCAAAAAGGTTTAAGATTCTAGGAGTGGGGTTTGCTTAAGAAGGCATGGAAAAGACTCCAATAATGGAGTTTAGAAGACTTTAGGAGTGGGGTTTGCTTAAGAAGACATGGAAAAGACTCAAATAATGGAGTTTACTTTCTTCTTTTCAAAATTAAGATGGAGAGAGTTGAAGAAATAGGTCTCGTTCATTTCGTTAGTTTAAATCACCAAAAACCATCAGTAATTAATCAGCTTGCTCTTTTTTTTTTAAAATGATTTTTCTCTTCTCCATTTGAAGCCAACATACTACGAAAAACAGAAACATATCAATAGCATGACCCCCTCTCTTCCGGGCCATCGTTGCATTTCTTACTAATTTTAAAAACTAAGATATGTTCATGCATCTTGTGTATAAGTATATTGAATTTACTGAAAATATAGTATGCCCATTTCGTGCGTGCAGTTATAACAAATTTATTATATTTATTTTAAATGCACGCAAAAAAGCTTACAATCTCAATTTTGACATTTTTATCCCATCCAAAAAAAGATTTTTGACAGAAGATTAATTGATTTGCTATAACTAGTGTTTTGAAATTTATATTAAACTTTTGTAGTCTGACTGTATATCCTTCCTTTACACTTTTGATCCAGTTCTTGAGAGAAAAGGACTTCAAACAAACAATTCCTTCTGTTAAGATTGAAGACGGTGAGATTATCACATACGAAAAGGCCACCACTGCATTGAGGAGGGCTGTACACTTCTTTTCGGCATTGCAGGCTAGTGATGGGCATTGGCCCGCTGAAAATGCAGGCCCATTGTTTTTCCTTCCTCCTTTGGTCAGTGAGTTATTATTTTTTTATTAGAAAAATTTGGAGAATTCTTAGTTTAGAGTGTATGAGTCTGAATTTTTATTTTTATTTTTAATAATTACTTTTTTATTAGTATAATTATTTGATTAAAAAAATTATGAATTAAAAATAAAAAGTAAAAATTTTGATATATATATTTTTAAGGGGTATTTGTCAAGATTACTCTAATAATAATAATAATAATAATAATAATAATAATAATAATAAATAATATTAAATATTATTATTATTATTATTATTATTATTATTATTATTATTATTATTATTATTATTATCGGATCAAAAAATACAAAAAAATAGAAATCGCATATGTTAAAATTAAACAAAGTACGACAATTTACTGGAATATGCTAATGTTCTTACGGTCTAAAACTTTCTCACAACTAGAGAATTTGTTTTTTATATTTTATAAAAGAATTCTTACATATATTTACATGTTTAAATATAATGTTTTGCATCATAGCACAATTACCTACATGCATTCCGACTACATATCGGTATCCATGCTGTTTACCATAAATAAACCTTCTTTTTGTTTAATTTAAGCCTAGTAGCTTTCCATTTTGACAACATCAATTGATACAAACTTCGTCGTTATTTGTATAGGTCATGTGTCTATACATCACAGGACACCTTAATACCGTATTTCCCGCGGAGCATCGTAAGGAAATGCTTCGCTACATATACAATCATCAGGTATTGCATATATTTGTTGTTTCTTTACGTATGGGGTAAAAATATTCATTTTGAAATTTAATTAGCAATATGCTCACTAGTCCATATAACTTTCACTGTTTAGAACGAAGATGGTGGGTGGGGACTGCATATAGAGGGCCACAGCATCATGTTTTGCACGGTTCTGAGCTACATTTGTATGCGAATACTCGGAGAAGGACCCGATGGCGGTCGAGACAATTCGTGCGCGAAAGCAAGAAAATGGATTCTTGATCGTGGCGGCGTAACGCACATACCCTCTTGGGGAAAGACATGGCTTTCAGTATGTTTAAAATTAAATCTCATAAAAATATAAAGAAATATGTTTTATATATATGTATGAAGCAAGCTAGATTTTGAAAGTTCATGGATATATAAAACATTACAAATATAAAAAATGTTAATGTCCACAAATTTTTATCTCTTTCTTTTTTTTCTTTTTTTTTTTTTTTTTTGTAGATACTTGGTGTCTTTGATTGGGCTGGAAGTAACCCCATGCCTCCTGAATTTTGGATGCTTCCTTCCTTTCTTCCTATGCATCCAGGTATACATATTCTCTTATTTCATCAGTTTGAATAAATTGATCTCAATAATATTTAGGATATGCATTCTTATATTCATACTTCTTACGATCATTTTCGGATGCTTTTCATCTTTTATTTGAATCCAAATTCGGAAGAATTATATTCTATATCTTAACTTCGTTAAGATGCAAGGAATGAAATGTATCATATGTATACAATAATAATGTATAATATAAACTATTATTTCACTCTGTCATGTGTTTAAAATTCTTCGACGATTCTCCTTTTGTTTAGAGAAGAGAAAGTTTTCACATGTCACTATTGTTTGCTTAATTTTGTAAGTCCTGACCAATTCCTAAATCCCCCAAAATGCAGCTAAAATGTGGTGCTACTGTAGAATGGTATACATGCCAATGTCATACTTGTACGGGAAAAGATTTGTTGCTCCAATTACACCTCTCATTCTACAACTGAGGGAGGAACTTTACACTCAACCTTACAATGAAGTAAATTGGAAGAAAGTACGACATCTTTGTGCAAAAGTGAGTAGAGATTGCAGTAGCCAAACTAATGATCTATATTGCACATATATACCTTTGTAAGTTTGCACATGCATATATATATATATATATATATATATAATGACAACCATTATATGATCTTATTGTAGGAGGATCTATATTATCCTCATCCTTGGGTACAAGATCTACTTTGGGATGGTCTATATATTTGCTCCGAGCCGCTTCTTTCTCGTTGGCCATTAAACAAATTGATTAGAGAAAGAGCTCTTCAAGTGACAATGGATCATATCCATTACGAGGATGAAAACAGTAGATACATTACTATTGGATGTGTGGAAAAGGTAACAGAGCAAACAGAGCAGTGTCTGTTTTAGGTTGTACAAGACTACAAACTATATCTTTTTGGTGCTCATAATTAATGTTGCTTATATGAACTAGGTATTGTGCATGCTTGCTTGTTGGGTTGAAGATCCAAATGGGGACTATTTTAAAAAGCACCTTGCAAGGATCCCTGATTACTTGTGGGTTGCTGAAGATGGAATGAAGATGCAGGTAATTCTAGTCACTGCCCTAATATTTCATTTAGAGCATAGCTATAAGGCCCCGGTGGTCTAAACACCGTGTGACCCACAAGTGGAGGCACTTTTTATTAGTGATGGTGCTTAGCACTAATGGTGTTTTTAAATATCTTTCTTTCATTTATAACGTTCATTGCCAATAATATATCCATCATTACTCTCTCTTTCTAGCTTTCAATGTGTATATTAATTACATATGTCTCAGATTTGCGTGCGCTTTTCTTGATAAATTCACTAAAGCATATACCAAAGTTTGAATAGAATTCATAATCTTAGTGTTAGTGCGCATGCAGTAGAGCAAAACTCTTGCATGAATAGAACATGAAACAACAAGAGTAAGAATGAAAATAATATTTTCAAATAATTAATCTACAGAGCTTTGGAAGCCAAGAGTGGGATACTGGTTTTGCCGTTCAAGCTTTGCTTGCTAGTAATCTCACACACGAAATTGGACCAACTCTTGCCAAAGGTCATGACTTCATAAAGAAATCTCAGGTTTCATCCTTTCTTTAATAAGAAAGTTAATATCTATAGCACCATTTATCAAAAGCACTCATTTTTCTAATTAAAATGACTAAGAAGTGTCTAATTTCATCTTTGCATAACATATGTAATTAGGTGAAAGAGAATCCTTCGGGTGACTTTAAAAGTATGTATCGCCACATCTCTAAAGGATCATGGACATTTTCTGATCAAGATCATGGATGGCAAGTTTCTGATTGCACCGCAGAAGGTTTAAAGGTAACTTAATTCAGTCAACCCTTAAATTTAGCTCTATATATATATATATATATATATATATATATATATATATATTCAATTCGTTCTCTTTTTTAATATATTTAACCCAATCCTATACTTTTATCTAGGCTTGCCTGTTGCTCTCTTCTATGCCACCGGAGATTGTTGGTGAAAAATTGGAGCCTAAGCGACTCTATGATGCTGTAGATGTTCTACTTTCTCTTCAGGTAAGTAAATTTTTTAAATAAAAGAAATGGATAGTTCTCTCTTATCTATGACTTATAGTTACGCCTGTAAAATATATCAATCGTTTGTCTGGTGAAGTGTGTGAAAAATTAAACTAATTAAAATGTTGCATTTTTACTTCTAATTAATGGATATATTTGCACAAAAGGACCAATGATGAAGTTAATTCTCATTGATGACAGAGTAAGAATGGCGGTTTATCTGCATGGGAGCCGGCAGGAGCACAAAAGTGGTTGGAAGTAAGGACTTCGATAAACTTTAGTCAATATATTTGTTGATATGCCTTATTTGAGTGAGTTCTTTTAAAATAACATCCCTCGATTTACCAACATTTTTGTTTTAAACGCAGGTACTTAATCCCACCGAGTTCTTTGCGGACATTGTTGTCGAGCACGAATACGTAGAATGCACTTCATCAGCAATCCAAGCTCTGGTTTTGTTCAAGAAGTTGTACCCTGGACACAGAAAAAAGGAAATTGAAACTTTTATAACAAATGCTGTTGGGTTCCTACAGGACATACAAATGCCAAATGGCTCATGGTACCCTTTTCTTCTACTGACAATATTGCAATGAAACTAACTTATTGAACATATATTAATTATAGTATGTTTTATTTTATAGGTATGGCAATTGGGGAGTTTGCTTTACATATGGTACGTGGTTTGGTTTGGGAGGACTAGCAGCTGCTGGCAAGACATACAATAACAATTCTGCCATTCGAAAAGCAGTTAAATTTTTACTCGCAACTCAAAGAAATGATGGGGGTTGGGGTGAGAGCTATCTTTCATGCCCAAACAAGGTAACAAGAACTAGTTTTATTGAAAACAGAAAGCAGAAGTAGAATTTAAAAATAATAAATACCACATTCTACAAATAACTTAAAAAGTGTATTGGATTTTGTGTATAAGTACGTACTTTTTGTAACATTTTACTAAGCACCATAATTACATCATTTATTTTGTGTGGAGTACTTTTAAGAGCTGTAAAAACAATTCCAAACTCATCTATATTTTTCAGAACCGTCAAGTAGAAAGGCCGAAGTACAAAAATACCTAAACAATAAATTCTTAATTAAATGGTTTTTCTTTTTTTGTATATATCAAAAGTTTTTGTTAATGCGCTCTTATAATAGTAACAAATTGGAACACTTATTTATCTTATGAATTTTGATTATATAATAAGTTGTGCTCCCTAAACGGAAGATTACGACCCTTTGTAACTACTGTTTTAATCCTTTTATTATATTATTTTCTCTTATAAAATTTAAATTTTTGTTAAAAATTTTTTATTCAGACTTAAGAACTAAACGGATAATTGTTTTTTTATTTGGTTATGCAGGAGTATGTGCCTTTTGAAGGAAATCGATCTAATTTAGTACATACTGCATGGGCGATGATGGGCCTAATACATGCTGGCCAAGCAGAAAGAGATCCAAATCCTCTTCACCGTGCAGCAAAGTTAATCATTAATTCTCAAATGGACAATGGTGATTTTCCACAAGAGGTAAGATAACCTCATTTTCCTTTTTTCTTGAATTTTTTTTAGTATTATCTTTTAAATTGTTTACTTATGAAATAGTTGTTCAACTAATTTATTATTGCAGGAAATAACAGGAGTTTTCATGAAGAATTGTATGCTACATTATGCAGCATATAGAAACATCTACCCACTTTGGGCACTTGCAGAATACCGTAGGCGGATTCCACTACCTTCCAAGGCATGAGTCAAGCACATACATGATAAAGTGATATTTTCCAATTCACACATATTGTTCTTTTATCTTTTCGAAAGAATTGGCCAATGAGTTTTGATTCGATTTTATATTAATTTTATT
Organism: Morus alba; assembly: GCA_012066045.3. Lineage (NCBI taxonomy): Eukaryota > Viridiplantae > Streptophyta > Magnoliopsida > Rosales > Moraceae > Morus > Morus alba. The sequence goes on from CP050237.2 coordinate 13,440,616, forward strand.
AACATATCTCATATACCATGTTTAGGAAAATGTTGTACTTTAAAAGCAAAAACAAATGTATAAATACTATACAAAATATAAAAAGAATATCGATTATGTTTTCTTCTTGCACTATTATGCACATCTCCATTTAATTCTACGTACTTTTGGGTGCGTTTGAAATTCATTTTAAAATAATTTTATTTTTTATATACAAATGAAAATAAAAACGCTTTTAATCTCAGACAGAAATCATTTTTAAAAATGCGTATGGTAGCTTTATCAAGAGATTATTTTCAGTATAAAAAACTCATTAATGTTTCTCTCTCTACTCGAGAAAAGAGAAAACGAAAACAAAAAATGAAAAACCAAAATATCGTTTTCATTTCCGTTTTTTGTTTTTATTGCGCCAAACGCCGTTTTGAAAACGTTCTATTTTTTTTCTCGAAAAACATAAATAATAAAAACGTGATCAATTCTAAATACGACCTTTGTGTTTGGCCAGGTTTTTTGTGCACGATGAGACAAAATTAGATTGGATAGTTTTAGCGTATTTGATTGAAATGTATAGGAAATGATATGATTAAATTTTAGTTTAATCCAATCCCATGTTTGTTGTTGTGTTATTAGGATAAGGCGTTTTTATAAAAAAAAAAAAAATAAAATTTGGGGTGAAATTATAATTTTTAAAACTTGAGGCACAAAAAAATAATTTTCAAAAAAATATTTTACTCATATGAAAAATTCATTTTGACCTCTTAAATTTAAAAATTTATAAATTATGCCCTAATTTTACAAAAATTTACACATAGGTCCTTAATGTTTTGCACAATGTGTTGTAGTTAAAAGTTACTCATGCTTGAGCAAGAGATAGCAACATCCAAGTGTAATGCTTCAAACCAAATATCTCAACAAATAGTTTGTTAAAACTGACTATTAATTCTTGAAATTACATATAGTAATTGGCAAGTGTATGGCAGCATTTGCTAGTTGATAAGAAAGAACTCAGTCCAAGCTTCTAATCAACTCTTTCCATCATACTCTCGCCGTAAGAAAAGCTAAATTCTTTTCTATTGTTTTAGAATAAACTAGTAATGTGCCCGCGCCTTGCTGCGGGAGAAGTTTTTATTGTATTGGTTTATATATATATATATATATATATATATATATATAATTGTAGAGAAAAAAAATATAATACTAATGTATATATATAGATAGATAAAGATAAGTATATTACATGTTTTAAAAAAAAAAAAAAAAAAATTAAAAAGATATTACAGGTTGAGAGAAAAGTATGATATTAGTATATATATATATATATATATATATATATATATACATAGAGATATACATGTATAGATATGTGTATGTTATGTGCTTGGCGAAAACTTTTGTTTTCCCTTTTTTGTCCTTCTTCAGAGCTGCAAGATAAAAAATATTTGTAAAAGAAATTAGTGATAATTTTTAGAATATTTAAATAATGTTAGTTGCATAAGTATTTATTGAAGGATTTAGAGATAGTGATATTACCTATTTCTTGTTCTTTTTCTAGATTGTTCTCCTGATCTTGATTCAGAGCTGGTATCATAGTAAAGGATTAAGATGGATATTACATATGTTGAAGTATAATATTTATTAATAATTAATATTAGCTTATAAATATGCTATACCTGGTTGCTAGTTTTTTTGGGTCTGGTGTTTTTGGGTCTATTGCTGAGGCGGTCAGCATCTGTGGAGGTGGCAATTTTGCTTCTGTTGTTGTGGCGGTTGGTATTTGTGGCGGTGGCAGTGCAAATTCAGTATCTTCAAATGTTTTAGAAACGATTGTGGATATTTGTGTTCCTCTTTGTTGGAAGTAGATCTGGAAGATCTTTGTTTGTCCTTTTAATTGGTCAATTGCTGGTGGAATTATATATGGATCAGTAAAACCTTCATCAATTGTTAGTTGTCTTACATACATTTGTTTTTACTTTATTTAGTAAATTTTTGTTTTAAACATAATTTTAAAAAAGGGAGAAAATGTTATTTTTAAGATAATAATAGAGATTTATATTTCAAACTTTTTTTTAGATTAAAAAATGTTTTAATTTTTTAATGTATTGAATATGTGTACATTATCTAAATCATTTGCATAAATTAGTACTAAATGTTTTTAAAAACTATATTTTATATATTATATTTTTATTTTATTCAACAAATTTTTATTTTATATATGTTATGATTTTATCAATTATGTGTTATCATTTTGTCAATTATGAAAGTTTAGTTTTATAAATCCTTTATTAAATTTTTTTAATAAGATTAGATAAACATAGATTGATAAATTTTTATGTAATTAATGAGAAATAAAAGAGAAAGAAAAAATAATGGAAATACAAAAAATATATGAAATATGTACAGTGATTATGTGTATATAATGAGATAAATTTATAATTTACAATATTAAATGTATAAGAAAAATGAAGAACATAATCTGTGCAAAATATAAATTAGGAAAAAAAAAATTGTATTTATGTTTTCCTATCTTCAGCGCCATATGTCATCTATCAACCATCATCACTACAGGGTAAAGAAAAAGAGCAATCAGGAGTGGACAAAAGGGACAAAAAATATTTTTAGCATTCGTATGTACAAAAGGGAAGGATCAAATAATTAATCAAAAAATGCATTCGCATGTACAAAAGGCTATTAAGCACCATTACTTACTACAGACTAAAAAAAAAAAGTAGTGAGAAGTTGACAAAAGCAGCAGTAAATATTTATTCCATTCGCATGCATAAATGGCAAGTAAGGATCAAATACGTAATCAAAGAATGAATATACATATATACATATATCATTATCAAAAGGATCAATAAAGAGTAAAAATTTCATTACTACATACCAATGAGGTAGAAAAAAGCAGTCAATAAGTAGTAAACGTACTTGTAACGCTTTGAATATTGTCTTAAACACAGACTATAAGCCAGCCAAACACAGATGAAGATAGATAAATTAAAGGATTGAGCAGCATATAGCCCAAAGTAAGATGAAACAATGAAAAACTCAACAATGTTAGAGCAAGTAAGAGAGGATAAGAAAGCAAATATTTGAACAATTGTATTCAATAATTATGAAATATACTATAATTTAAAATAATATTTTAGATAGCTAGAGATACATTGAATGTAATTTCTGAGGAAATATGGCTCAGACATTAGATATTGTCAGCAATGTGTGGCAAATAATCTGACTTATATTTTTATGACCATTTTATGGCTGCCTGATAGTAATAACTATGGCAACTGCATAAAGGCACAAAAATTAGTCAAATATCACATTTGCCACACAGATT